>KB310082.1:23192-56679 GCA_000328365.1 Capitella teleta
GTTATCAATCATGTTTTTTGATTGCATTTTTTATAGTGCTAGCATTACTTTTTATATACTGTATTTCTTGTTCATTGATTGAGTTCATGATCATATATTGAATCATATAATTATATAATTTTGAGCTTTGTGAAAAAACCCAATAAATGGACTTTTATGAGTTAAATGTAAGTACAAATAACTATTAAACGCTTCCTTATCGTTTTTGTAATTATATTCTGCAAGGAATCACCAAAAAAAAGTATTAAATTTATTAATCTCCGGTTAAACCGATTAAAACATGGGCTTTTATTACAATTTTGACCGTTTCGTACGTTATGGTCGCTGAATGCGTTATGCCGATGTTTGCGTTATGATCACCAAGTGCGTTATACTTGTGGCATCTACTGCCGATTTTCGTGTTTCGTGCTCGTTTGCAGAGCCTCCAAGAGTGTAACGCGCAATGGCGGAATCCACCGTGCCTACAAGCAATCTAGGTAGTTAAGTCTCAAGTCTGTCACACTGTCACTGTGACTGAGTCACTGACGCGTCGTGAGAGGAAGTTCAGCTGGATAATACATACAATGAGACCTACGTTTGATCGACCTATACACCTGTGAAAATTATGATTCGTATCTGCACTTCATCAGTTGCCACAATCCCGAACGACAGTCTTTTTCACCACTTTCACACAGCCAAGAGAGCGATAATGGGTCCGTTTCACACTCTCGTTGCTACGACGCGGAACCAGTTGGTGTGACGTCATTTGAATTCAGAACGAGGCTTGTTGGCCGGGGTATATGCGCACCAAAACCGCTTTGAGCAATCCAGTCATATTAACATCCTTGGTCGTCATAAGAAACTTTAATAATTTTTGTTTCCGGACGGAGATGTGCATTGCACAGTTACATGAATGCATGGACCAAAAAAGCGAGAATGAGTAGAACTAGTACTCATTCTCTCAGCAGTTCTATATAGCCATCAGATTACAAACATTATACTCGCTGTATGATATTAAAAACTCTGCCTGCCCACGCATATAATTATGTAAATGAATTAGTTGGCTAAATGGAATATGCTACTTCTATATTATTAAGCCACACGTAAGAAATTACACATACTTAGGTGCAAAAGAAACGCAACCATTCGGTTATGCAACACCATATTCCGGGTATGCACTGCATAGGTACGAATTTTCGTGTGTCATAAGTTGAACCACTTGCGCACATATTCCTGAAATTTCTAAGAAAACAAATGGAATTAATCTGCTATAATTGGGGGAAAATCGACAAGGGGTCAAAATAAAAATGCGCGATTTTCATGATTCGATATTCCCAGTCCTCTGACTCACACGCCAATAACATATGAGAGGATTTTTAGGCCAAATTTCTCAATGAGATTCTCCGTGCTCCGTGGGATGTTGGTATGGCCCTGAATCAGCTCTCTGTATTGTTGGGAGACGGGAGGCGATGAGGAATTGCTAATTTCAGTTTATCCCATACATGTTCATTTGGCGAAATTTTGGGAGATATGCCAACCATTACAATGTCATGAGTTCATTTTCCTTCTTCACGAAGTCTGAGATGACCATAGCAAGGAATGGGTAAGCATTATTTTGCTGAAATTGTCGGATCTCCGGATATTCATATCCCGGATTTGCGGTTTTTTTATGGGGATTTAAGCCCCTATCTCCCCCATCTGAGCCGATATCAAACGTTTCTTTGCAGATATTGGTCAGTCGCTTTCCTCCCCTGCCGCACATTCAGTAGATATTACTGTCCTGAACCAACTAGTCCTAGCCCTGAGCTCGCGAATTTGTCAGTCCTGTCGGTTTACTGTCACTCTTAGGCATCCAGAACGAGGTCAATCCATGGTAGACTTTTTTCTGCTTGATGAGGCATTTGTTGAGTGGTTGATACACTGTATCCGATTTAGCGGTTTGTGACCATAGGATCAACTCCACGCTCCAGAAGGCTTCTAGATATTACTCTTTAGGAAGCTGCCAGCCTTCCCAGAGTGCAAATTGTTCGCAATTCTGATTGTTTTCGAGTAAGGCACTCGTTGGAATATCATTCCAGGCAATTCCATTGTCTATCAAAGTCATCTTGAGAGTACCCGATAGAATGTTTACCAGGATTCAGGGATTGGCGGCGCAAGAAAATCAATTTTTGATCGCAAACGGTTTGAAAGTTAGGAGAGTAGACTTTTACACTGTGTATAATATTTTCTTGTAGACCCAAACATCAATTTTTAAGCCAATTATAGATCGTTGTGTTTCTTTTGACCTTCGTTTATAAATTGGCTATTCGAAACCAATCGAGGGCCATTTGAGGGCAGTTTCTTCACTTACGGCTATAACCTCAAGGGCCATTGTGGTCCACAGTCATTTATAATAAAGAGTGTTTTAAGATGCCCTTTCAAGAAGCCTCTTATGACATTAGCAGTGTATGCTTGAACATTATTATGCGGAAACAACTGGATTTCCGGATATTCGTATCCCGGGGCTAATTGCCGTCTTTTACGGGATCTGAGCCCCAATCTGCTCTCTCTCTCTCTGAGCCGACATCGAACTTTTTACCGCAGACATTGTTCGGTCATATGTCTTAGGTGTCGCACATGCAGTGAAGATGACGCTCTTGAAGCAGGACGTGAGCTCACCGGGTCTGTCAGTCCGTTATGTCACTCCAAGGAATCCAGAATGGGGTCGGTCTGCAGTCGACTTAGTTTCTTCTGCTCGATGACACATTTGTTTTGTTCTTGATCTTGATACGCTGTATTAGATTTGGCGGTTGTTGTGCTTATAGATCGAGAAGGCTTCTGAATATTACTCATGCGGACGTCGTCAGCCGTACAGGAGAGCAGATTGATTAAATGTCTGGAATCTGAAGGCTTTTAAGTACGTAGAGCACTCATAGAGGTATCATTGCAGTTAATTGATCATTAGCTATCAATTAAAGTCATCTTGTCATGGGAGTACTCGAAAGAATGTTAACCACGATTTTCATGGATTGACTGGTCAAGAGAAATCAATTTCGGAATGCAAACGGTATACAATAATGAGAATAGACTTTAGCCCTTCGTGAATATACAGAACGGTGCGTGCGTTTCTTTAATTTGCCACTTTATAACATCATACAATGGAGCAGTTGTCGATTAATGAGAAAACACACACCTCAGAGAGGAGTTTATGGAAGACAAGCCCCTTCTGATACAATGAACAAATGATGGGCGGTGGTCAAAGACTCTCTATAGAGATGGAGAGTCTTTGATGGTGGCCATATAACCAGGATGAAAGAACCTTGAAGATGGCCACCATGTCGGACGGCCTGTGACAGTCAAGATCGCTACGCAATCGAGTGGTTGATCTTAGAAAACAGACAGATCTCGCTAATTGAAATGTGTGAACTGACTGGGCTATCAACAAGCACTGTACAGCGAATCATTTGTGATGATCCTGAAATGCAAAAGTTATCTGCTCGGTTGTTTCTGAAGAACCTCGAAAGGTTGCCAGAGTCGTTTCCGACTAACTTCTGACCCGCGGCAGACTGGGACGTCGCGACTTTTATGAAAGACTAATTATATGCAACGAGACATTTTCAAAACGTCAAGGTTTCAAGAACGACCAAGAAGTCATGATGCCAGTTAGCTGGGATACATAAGGAATGACTCACGTTGGCTATTTGGAGAATAAACTATCATCAAAGGTGCATGCTATGTCAAACAACTAAAAATATTCGTGCAGCAATCAAGGAGAAACGCCGCAGCTTGCTTGCCAGGGGTGAGCGCCTTCAGCAGGACAAATCGGCTTGGCACACAGTCACATTGTTAAGGCCAGTGGCAAGAAGTGCGGCTTCAAAATTCTTTCTCGCTCACTCTAATCTCCAGACCTGACCCAAACGACTACAAATCATTTTGAAATCTGAAAAATACTATGAGAGGACGTTATTTTGCAAGCAACAATGAACTAATATGGACTGCTGAGTTTATTTTCATGGTCAAAACGAAGAGTTCTTCTGGCAAGGCATTGAAGTGTTGGAAAATCCGTGGGAGGAATGTATCCTACTTGAGGATGCCTATCTTGAATAATAAATACAAATCAGGCTTCAATTACAACGCGAAATGCCTGAGGCTCATTACTTCTCGGCCCTCCTTCGTACGTGTTTCCGAGAAGCACCGAACATTGCCGAACAATGCCGATTACCCTCCTTGAGCGAAAAAATGGCTGCGACCAGAGAGATTGTCAGCGGAGCTGAATTTTGAAGAATCTTACTGACCACGAACGGAAGAAGTATTGTTATGCAAATATGGGATGGAAAACGAATGAATCCGGAATCTAAACAAATAGATCTACTTCACACTTTAAACCAGACTCTTCATTTCCTGAATGTTTATTGTGGGTGCTAATCTTCGCACTGAATAGGCCTATACATGTAAGGTGATACTGCGGAGTCACCGGCACCCTTCTTCCTTCTTTTGTCAGAACTGTTATATTGCCTTGGTATTCATAGAGTGATATTTGCTGTTAAGCATTTATGGCAGCATGTAAATGAACATTTTATAGTCTTATTTTCCTCTATGTAGACAAAGAAAGAACAATATGTATACTCCAACAATAGCAAAATGGACACTTATAGACCAGCAAGTGCATGCGCAATAATATGATTATTTTGGTCGTTATGGTTAATTTGGCTGAAAAAGATATAGTCGCGATAGTCGGCGAGAAATTCACAGCCAATTGTTATATGAGAGTCATTCGAAAAGAGCCTTTTCGTCGAGTGCCGAGCCATTGTTACGTTTGAAATGCAAAATCAAAATTCAGGGAGAGTAATTCAACGAAAATATGAGTCCGCAAATTGTACCTGTTGAATCATATAATTTCAATGGTTCTCTCCTCTAAATCTCCGCAGTTGCTGCTTAGCGAACTGTTCCAAAATGCATCAAACTGCGCATATAACTTTGCAATAAAGTCTTATTGTGACCTGCATAATTACAACAACGTTATTTCCCAGAAAACTTATCCTCGCGTTATGAAATTCGAACATTATACAGTATAATGCGGACATCATAATATTCCAATCCATATAATTATTGAGACCCAAGACGAAATAAAATGGAGAAATAAGTACTTGCTAATAGCATTGCACATGGTGAGATTGACGACGTGAATGGAGGGAAGCTTCTCTTAGTAACAAACACACCTAGCTGGGTTTTCTTCCGAATTCTTTTCTCCTGATTCGAGCAACACAAATCTTCGTTCCGTGCCATCCGTTTGAAGCCGCAATTTGTAGCTCGTCTTCATCTCTCCTCCCCCCCGACTGAAATCCCTCTAATCCACGTGAGGAAATTACCGACTGTCGCCCAGAAGCTGACATGCAAGCCTCATTTGAAACAAGGCAGCGTAGAATGAAAGGAGTGCATACAAGGGGAAGAAGCAGGGATGACGAGAGGAATGGCAAAGCCGGGGGGAAATAGCCTGGCAGAAGGGGTAGGTTTGGGCGAAGTCGACATTTATTAATCCTGACATTCGAGAATGGATCAAAGGATTCATCAAACAAGTAGCATGGATCCGTGCAAAAGAGTACAAGGAGCACCGCTGGGGTGATGGGCTATTCTCTAGGGGCCGTAGGAACACAATAACATTCGCATGAGTGCTATTGACTGTCACATCTAATCATATTGCAGACACAGAGAAAACCGAACAACAACAGATCCAAATAGAGGAATGTAAGTGAATAAGCACTGCTGGTCATGGCCCGCGTGTAGCAAGTGCATCCTTATGGATATTGGGACCTAGGTCCAGCCACCCGGAGAAGAAAAAGGATGCGAGTGAAATATCGTTGTTTATTGAATGATATTTTTGTCTTTTACTGCTTCTCCCAGAGCTCACGGTTAATATATAGAGTGGGCCAAAAGTAGTCTATCTGCTCAATGTTAAAGATCTCAATGTTTTCCAATGGTGCTACGTATTTCTGAAAAAGTGTTACAAAACAGATCGCAGTGTAAAAATCACACAAAGATAAGAGAAATAAATACTTCGTATGGTTAGTCTAACATGTCATGCTGCTATTCCTATCACTTCTATTCCAATTTCATCAACATTTATGCCGATTTATCTCAATTAATAGAGTGCACTCATCATTCCGCGATATTTCCACTTTTGGCGACAAACAGGCCCCCGGACCATAGATAAATTTCACTGAACGCATAAATAAGGCATCACTCTCGCACTATTATTTTGTTTGAGAGTGCTGTTGTTCTGCCTGTAGCACCAATGTTTATCTCTTAAAATCAAAACGAAGCAGAGAGTTTGTATTGAAGCGCCGTACAAAAGATGACATTCTCTAATGCTCATTCAGGGGCTCATCTGATTTTGCTCTCTTCGCGATCACTCACCATTCTCATTTAAATGTTTTTTCCTAATTCAAAATATACTTTTTACTTGATTTCTTTGCATGAATGGGCGCAGAGTGACATAGTCAATCCATATCCGGTAGTTATTTTTTGGAATAATTAATGCATTTGAGCAATATTTAGAGTTTTGTTTTAACATGGCGTAGATTTTAGCCCATTTCTGTATAGCCCCAGATAGTGTTAGCATTTGTAGGTAGGCCTATACATTATGCAGTAGACTACAGCAGCAAACATCACCTGTAATTGTGTCTCGATCAGTACAAAGGAGGATTTCACAATCACAATGAATTGAATTCACAAGCGTGCGCTGTTCAAACGATTACCTCGACTTGAAAACCAAGAGGGAGCATCTTAACATGCCGAGCACCAAAAGTTCGGAGTTCCCCATATGCATAAAATTGCCAAGATTCAGCACGAGAGAAGGAAATAGATAGGAAGAGGGGGGGGAGGTATCCATTCCACTTGCACGGACCAATCTTCCACCTGACTGAATGCTTTGATCTATGGATTATCTCTGCCATGTTTGTCTTTCTTCCCTCGATCTTTCGTCAGAATTAAATGCTATTTTGACTTGTGTATGCAGGAAGCAGAATGAAGTAGACGAACACGGTGCATATCAATCAAACAAAAAGAACCACCGACTCTTCAGGTGAGTCAAGTTCTAAGCCATTAGTGACGCGACTCTGGAAACTCCTGCGATGCATAATGCAAACACGGAGGACCTTCTTCCTTCCTGCTCCTGGATCAGACCCAGGCACACGGAACAACAATAATCTTTAGCAATATTGCGCAAAGCGTAACACTTCCTTGTATGCATACATGCCGACAATAGTGCTTAATCTTTGAGTAATATGATATCTGAATGGGTGTGACTGTGCAATATCAAATTGATATTCACCTGTGCTGATACTCTTACAAGTCTTGAAATAGTTCTATGTCAATCAATAGACTACACTGGAATCATGGTCTTACAATGGATTTGGTTTGTTATTCCATGATATCCGTTTGCACAGGTTATTGCTCATCTGTCATTTCGATCTCATAAGCATTCGCTAGTGCATTGGAATGCCACAAATCTGTTTGATGTACGCGCCCCTAACGGCTCCAGCAGCCATTTCTCCTACTTTTATTGCCACGCTTTATTAATATTGCGTCCGAAAGCCGGCTTTGCGGCTCGATCTTTGCATCGTGGTCCCCTTTACAATATACATACAGGGCTCAGGGTGTAATGGAAAAGTTCACCGACTGCAGAATGCTCGAGGAATTGATTCCTCTGTCACTTATTGTACATTGAGTGAGGTAATTGAACAGGCATCGGGGTTCAATTGGGGGTGGAATTCATTGGGTGGTGTGATCCGGTGTGATGGGGTTTCGAGTTTATTTGTGGGTTATTAGAGGGGTATTCGTTCTAATTGCACATTGCATCCAACGTGGAAGTGGTAATTTGAATGAAAATGCACACAAACATACACCCCTTCCGATGTTTTATTATTAACAATAGTTTAATATTTGTTTGTATCGTCATCAGCAAATGCAGCCAACCCATTTTTTTTTAAACACATCATCTACAAAAATAACACATGTAACAGCAGTTATGATAATTGATGTGAAGACTTCAATGCTGAGTGAAACGGCAACAGTTCCAGGGAAATGGCGTGTGTGAAAGCTAAGCCACGTGATCAAATGTTGGTCATCGTCATTTCTCGCCACATGCTTCAGCGTAGCTTGATTTTCCAAAGAATTGAATGTCTTTGTACCGAACGAAATATATAAACTTATCCAGGGGACACAAACCATCAACCAGTTCATCGTGGTCACATAGCCTGAGCGATGACGTCACATCCTCGCCGTTATACACGACACGAATAAAGTGTTCATTGTCATGGTTTCTCCAAGTCTCGAGAGCTAACCGCGACGCGTAAGGGGGCCATCTGCCATCGAACAGACCCAGCACTTTGAGAAGAGGGGTCAAGGTCAGGTCGTGACCTGAATATAAGACAACGCGCGTGCGCTCTTCGTTCCTGGTCACGTGTAGAAGGCGGTTCGCGACCTCGTAGAGCAGCGGGTGCATGAGGAGTCGATCTCGACGGTGAGCAGCGTAGTTGGACGTGGAGAGCAGGCCTTCCTTGTCATGGTGCGACCACATCTTCCCCACTGTCTGCCATGATATACAAGACGAAGATCCGTTGATATTGACGCACGGAAGAGGAAGATCGTGGCAGATATGGGTCATGGCGACTTCTAGGATCGCTGAGACCCACGGCAGACTGGATGGAGGGACGGCCAACACCTGGCCGACCTCAGCTTTTATCGTCATGATCGCAGAGTCGTTGGCCTGGCGTCGGCGCTCCTCTTTTTTTATGGCTATCAAAAGATCCCGTGTCGTCTGACATTTACACGGTAGATCACTGGATGTGTGCGAGCACATGTGGGTTGACTGGACAATGTCCAGGTTGAGTTCTGATAGATCAAACCCGGGTTGCAGACCGTGAACTAACGCCAGGGCACTCTGAAAAGTTCTAGAGTAATCTGTGGACCTGACGTAAAGCTGCTCCTTTGTGTTGTTAGTTTGCAAGAGACGTAGTTTGACTATGTATTTCTTGTGTAAATGTCGTCCAAGACTGAGATGCTGAAGTGCTCCCAGGTCGGTTAGCATCGCACCATTGCATACTTTGGTGTCCGGGTAGAAATTGTGGCGATTCAGATAACTTTTAGGTCTCTTTTTCGGTAGAGAGGTTCTTACGGCGTCCATGGTTGAAATGAACTCAATGGCCTCGTCTCTGTTCCGCAGTGAACATGATAATGAAGGGGCTTTGTGGTTGGGCAGAGTGTACATTGGAGACCGGTCTCCATGACGAATGAAGAGATGCACATGCACTATCTTGTATCCTGGAGGCCCCTCGCCTGAGAACATTGCTGGTGACATTAACACATCGAGATTAACAATCTAACCTTCAACACCAGAGGCCCCATCCTTCATGCCATTGCAGTACTGCAACGACCTCGCCATCGCCCTATCTCGGACCTCCTCTTCTTCGTTCACCTCGGACGCCTCCGGGCGATGGATGTAGGTCCAGAGGCCGGGTGATGAATCTGCCGCTAAGGTTTTGCGTCGCTGAGGGTTGAAGGCGTCGTCCTCGTCGCGAAGGCAAACATCTGTGCGGGGTAATAAACGACATCGATCAGAGGCTTTTGCAATGGAGGGTGATGCTTATCAATGAGGGGCGGTGACCTCAGGGCGAGAGGCCTGGATGGCTACAGGACGAAGAGCTAATGCAATCTTGAAGCTGTCATCGGACGACGAGCCAACGATGCAGTTAATTCGCATGGAGGCGTCGCGTGAGCATCGCGCCAAATTGAATTAGGTCCGACCATCTCACGCCGAGCCATCTCCTGATTAGCCGCACTGTTAGGACCCACGATGAATCAGGACGGGTGAAAAGGGGGCAGAGGAGAAAAAAATGCAAGGACTGAATGACTCTGCACAAAAGGGGGAAACATTCACGCGGGGTAGGGGTGAGGTTTAACCACCTGAATCCGCTGTGTATTGCGCAAGAGGAATCATCTATAGCCGATCTTTCTAGCAGAGGCGACGAAGTGCGTTTTATACGACGTCTGAACACGTCAAGCAGGCATTAGATCTGACCGACCACGTGATCAGCCGTCGATGTCATGCATAATACATGCCAAAAGAGCGAGGATCGCGAATTAGAAGCCGAAGGGTTTCATTTCACTCCCTGAATTATGAGCGAGAGAGGAGGCGTGTGTTTGTGCCCGGTTCAGAAAGAGAAGAGAAATGAAGGGAAGGAGATTGGCCTCGAAGGATTCTCCTAAGAAACAGTGAAACGATATCGACATTGGTCCCCCTGGAAAGCGATACGGAGCAGCCAAAAAGCCATGCTGTGCGCCTCACCCCTTTCCGTGTACACAAGCTAAGCATTCCTCTGTACTGATGTACAGTATTATATAGATCAAGGCTGCTACAAGAGGTATTTTTTAATGGACGTGCGCCGGAACAATATCTGTGTCAAACACAGTGAGCACTGAAGAACTCTTGCTCACAAGAGCGTCGACAAAGCATTGTCATTGTTGGTTATTGATCCATGCGGACGAATCCGTTGTTCGTCAATCAAACGTCTGTCCGCGTTTTCCAAGACGTTGGTCTCCATAGCAACCGTCGACATAACAACAGCTAACAATTCGATTACATAGCCCCTAATGATGCAATTGGCCTTGGACGTTACCCCTTCGTCACCCCAATGGCTAATTGCTCCAAGTACGAAGCACCTGAGATTATAGTATATTAAATCACGCCAGTGTTACATAACGAGGCAGCCTGTCGCAGCTGTGGTGGCCATAATTAGCCTGACGTAGTACTTCTAGAAGCAATTTATGAATTTTGTTTATGCGGTCTCATTACTTGGTTTACACCCTTTAAATCGTTTAATTCTACACTACAGCTTATATATGTTGATTGTTTTAATTATTTCATTGGTCCACCAATATTTATTTAATTGGGTCCTCCTGTGAGTACACAGGCATTTATTGGTTCATTTGAGCACCTACAAGGACCCTCCATTATTCGACATCAGTTTGTTTTAAGAATATACAAATGTTAATGGGACTTGTATGCATAATTTATGCTAACCCGAATGTTAGAGGAATATCATTATAGAATATTGTGACTAGGAATTATGTTGACAACATTTTTGTCAACAATTATGCAATCACGTTATATCAGAGATGATTATGTTTATAATATTTTTTTGTCTACAATTATTATACAATACTGTGTGCAAACATAGGTTGTAGATTGCATGTTTCAGAAGCTTGTACGATCTCAGCAACAGCTCCACAGTGACCATGCCGAAGATATCAGTGGTCAACAAATATGCAAATAATTATTAGTATTGCAAAAGCTCTATGGAATAATGAATACATCAAAATATATACTCACAAGCTACGAAGGACAGTATAAACCACGTGACCCCCGCATATATGACGCGTTTCCGTTTCCGGATCATCCTGGTATATCTCCAGCTTTATCGGATAAAACAGTCGTTCTGATCGCTTTCATGTCGGCACTGGCGGCATAGGGACGACTCTGGCATCAGTCGGCGAACCCCCTGGCTTATGAGGAGGCCACGCGCCATGCATGCAACATCCCACCCCCTCCCGCAACTTCCGTCAGGGCGCAAAATAGCAACGACGCACTAAACAAGCGCTTGTTCGTTGTAATTTGATACAGAGGGATCAAACCACGGAGGGACGTTTGATTCTTAATTCTTATGCTGGTCTCATAGGCCAACGGTCATAATCCACGTATCAGGGTCACACTGTGCCATCATTAATTCATAACTGATTGCTAATTAGTAATTGTAATGCACATATAATTTATTGGTATGAAATTACAGCAACAATCAACGAGCCCTGATTTGTGGTGGGCATTCGGGCAAGAGTGTGCATTATTATTTAAATGTATAATATTCATATTCATCCCCGATTCTAAATAAATAAATGGCGTGACTTTCCATGGAAGCTCAGTCAGAGTGAAGGTTATCTTCGTCAACCCATTGTCAAACACGCTGCAACCGCCCAGGAAAGTCATTTGTACTTCTATCTTCATCCGGCTGTGATCTGGGTCAATTCTGCGATCTGGGTCAATTTGGCAGACAATGCATGTTCTATCCCAGACATAATAATCCTAACTATGACAACGTAATTATTATGACTTCGATGTACAATGGCATAAACTTTTATTACTAGGGATGCATCGATATCCGAATATGTATACCGATATTCGAAAATCCGGTTGATTTTTCTGATTATCCGAATCCGAAGTGTTGAACATTTCAATATGTTTCCCTGCGTCTATTTTCCAAGAGGGATCCGAATATACTGGATTATAAATGCTGGATATCCCTTATCCGATTATCCCCAACATGTCACTATTTCTGTCTTTATGTGTTTCATTTCTCCAAATTCCTTCAAAGGGTGACGCACTTGTATTGCCATTGTTATGCAACACAAAGGTCCCTACACGACATAATATGAAGCCGCACAAGATGGCGTGTTGCGATTGGGGAGGTTTCCCCTTGCACGCATACACCTCGGCGGTTTATTCGACGTGGCTGCTGCTCGTTATTTCCGAACGACCGAAAAAGGCGAATTCATAATCAGGTGGATTTTGAGGTGGAATTGTGTGGAATGGGAAGGACGTCTTGCATTGCAAATGAAAGTGTGGGTTGTCGTGGGGTGCGAATGCCGCGAAAAGAATGGCTTGGCTGTCCACTATAATTCAGGTGTATTAGAAGTTATAGACAAGTGCTCTTTGGTCATTAGGAAGTTGACAGTAACCGAGAAATTCGTATACACTGTGTATGAAACATCACTGTGAGATCCAACTTGGCACAGATATTACATGTAGATACACAAAATAGTCCCTGGGTGGTTCTTATTAGTATAATGATGTAAACAAAATATTTATTGAGCTATAGCTTTACAAAGGGGTATAAATAATTCAGTTTTTATCTGCCGTCATGAAACAAACCAGAGTAATTCTTGCAACACAAGGCTGATTGCTCACTGATAATGCTGCAATGAAGTTAGATAATTCACGTATTAATACAAGTTATTTAATTGCACGTATCATTGTGCTACACCAATGAGACTTGTTGGGGTTTGTGTGTTACTTGTGGATAAAAGGTTGAATTATGAGGTGCAGTAAGCAGGGGTCTAACTGGTTATCCCTTCTCTGCCTTATCGGGGCTCGGCATGCCATTCTAACACTCCTGGGACCTCAATGCCCAATACTCCGTTTCAAAATTATTCCCCGTGAAATTAGACCCCGCGGAAGAGAACAAAGTTCAGACTATGCCCTCTATTCGACCAATAAATGGCCCATGAGAGCCTCTTTCATCCTTCTATAATTGTCTTCCATATGCTCCTATAGAGACAATTGCTTTGTGAACTCGGACATTTCACTGACAGCTAATTTTCATTCGCCACCAAGTACGATGTTTATGGGGTTGTTTTTTATGCACGGCCTAATCAAGAAGTGATGATCGATTCCACCGCCGGGGAGTAAATGCATTCGCATTTCCATGCAACATTAGAGGAAGAGAAGAAAAAAAATCTATAAAAAAGTTACATTTTTGCGTGCAGCTATTCAGCGGCTATCAAAGAAGTAAGAATGCAGTGTCGTGTGAAGCAGATAACGTTGGCTGCTTGCCAAGTCTCAGCGTCAAAGGAAATCTCTTCTCTCCACGGAATGCTATCAGAGCGCAATCCGCAGAAGGTCATTAGGGCGTTGAAAGTGTATTTAGAAAGCCTTTACTCGACCTACATTGCATGCCACGGCTTATTTGCACGGAGCCAGAAACCCATTACCTGTGGCGGGTAACGACACATCACTTGTGAACAGCAGGATATCTAAACACTGCTGTGGAGTTGTGGCTCCAAAATGTGATTGAGTAATATTGAGGTCGAACCGCAATCTATCCTTATCCGGGGCTGAGTGATCGCTTTGTGTGGCTGACCAATCCCTCAGCAGCTGGCATCAAATTGCCTTCAATCAGGAGCCAGTTAATGATTAATGTGAAAATAGTGCAAATGTTATGTTATCTCTGGCGGTTCTGCTTACATTACGACGCTTCTATGTGTTGCGCTTTATAGTTTCACGCAAAAATATCGAACCGCTGAACATTGTTGCCTCTGTAAATACCTCGGTTATTTCAACCTTTAGAGCTCTAACCACCCATGATGTACTTACTCCTAGTTTTTTGCTTCATAGAAGCAGAGTATAAGCGAGGGGAATATGATTGCAGACAGCTATGGTCAAGTTGAGGTCCAGAGAATGGACCTCAATTGGGTCATCAGACTGATGGATGGTCATCCTCTGACCACATGGCCCTGCTGGGATGTCCGCATGATCGCCGATCCCATTCCAGTAATGCGTAGATTAGCGGAATGCTCTTTGACCTTGGCCTTGATGGATGCCCTTTGACCTTGGCCTTGATGGATGCGTCGAAAGGACAACAGCAATAACGTCACGTGTCTCTGTGAGGGATATAAACGTGCACATCGCGAGGCGTACATTTCAACCCGTACACCCATCACCAAATCAGGGCAGTGAATCCCTGAGCCCTACCGTTTCATGTTTTAAACCCCCGCCGTCTAATTCTCGTCACGTTTTGTGCTGATTCCTCATATTCCTCATTTTGTGATCGTTTCCCTTCTTAGCTCAATTCCCTTAAGAGCCTAAAACCCTCGAATTATCGACGGAAGAGAAGTCGAAGCGACTGCTTCGCCTCCTGCTGAGTGAACTAATTCCTGTATGCTCCTCTATACTCCGTTGAATGTCCTGAATTATACATGTTCAACAACGGGGCGCGGGTCATACATCTTGATCCACCTGTCTGCTAAATCAGTGAATCAACCTGCATGGGGCTTCTCCATCTCGGGTGCCATGCTGTGCCAACTGTGAGTCTGGAAGGAATGGAAGGAATCAAGGGCTGCTATTATAATCTCGTTTCGCCCGTAAAAGCTTCTGCTAATATACTGTAATTGTTTGCATGAAAGATTCAAGAATACCTGTCGTTCTTCATCGCAAAATCCTGATTGGCGAGCACGAGGCAACATGTTGGCAAGTCTTGAAACGTTTTACCCGTAAATATTTTGTGGTGGACTGCTAGACAATTAGCTGGGAAGTTTATTTAGTGTGGAAACTTGCAGAGAGCGAATGGTACGCAGAGGGAAGAGAGTCTATAGGGAAAGACACAGAGAACGATGACAGAAAGTGAGATTAGCAGACGACGACATTGACGCAACAAAAGGTCAGACTAATCCAACAGACAACATCTGCGTTTGCATTCCACGTAATCTCTCCGTGGTGCACACGGGCAACATGAAAGTAGGACGGGTGAAGGGGAGGTTAATTAACGCCTGCACCGACAATTGGAGACAATGCAGTCGGGCCACAGATGCAAAAGGTACATTGCCATAAATAATGATTAATTCGTGAGCTATATTGTATTATTACGATAGGTGTAATGAGAGCAATTAAAAATAATTAGTATGTGTATTAATGTAATGCCCAATATAACACCAAATTCACGAAATATATACCCTGATTAATTATTCCAGCGCAAAATATTAATTACCTGACATCATTTTCATGGTATAAAAGTTTAAAAATATAATGTTTAGTTCACATATTTGCCACTTGTGGAGCTGCGAATGATGTCATAAGACCCCGGAATTCGGCGAAGCGACTCGTGCCAAATAATGTTGCTATACATATATGCATGGTAATGGATCAACACAAACGATTCGGGTTCGTCGCCTCGAGTCGAAAAATGATGATAAATCATAAATATCTTGAGTTATAGGGCTGATAACTTATCACAAGACGTTTGAATCGACTGGTTCTCACTCAATATAACAATAAAAATAGATAAAAAAAAAAAAAAAAAAAAAAAAAAACAATATAATTGAGTATGATTATTTGCCAATTTATGAGCCAATGTGCGGTCGATTGCTTGACTCAATATTACCTCATTCTTATGCGTACTTTGCATACCGTTATAATTATTTTGCTTATACGTTACGATATCCATTCGATCAAATGTGTGTTACAAGTATTTGAGTTGTAATTGGACAAGTTCGTTGATTTGTTCAACATCAAATGGAATTGTGAGCGCGTCGATAAAAACTTCTCATAAAGTCATAAGACGAGGGAGAGAGTGAGGTAGAAGACTAACTATTTTTATATCTCATTAAATAAGCATTTTGAAACTGCAAATGGCTAAAAAATGACAATACATATGTTCTGTGAACGAAGAACTGAAATTCCATTTTTCACTTGTGCTGACCTTTAAAATTGCATCAAAATTTACGATCAAGAATGAAATGCGATGTCCGATTTATTGTCGAATTCACAAACTCAACTTCTGAACATATTAGTTATAAGCAATGTGATATCTCTTCTCCGTTCCACTATACCTGCATTTCAGCCTCATTTTGGATTTTTATTATCTTCCTTTGATGGAAATGTAAACCAAATCACTTATTTATGACTCAATCATAAAATAGTCATAAGCGCAATTTAGTTGCCATGGGAACCGACGCCCACGAATCTTATTGGATGTACGTGGCATTGAATCTCTAGATCGAAAACAAGGCTGCTTAATTATAATAACTATGTAATGACCCCCATGTGTACTTGATCGTGGTATAAAATATTTTTGCAGATTTTTACAAAGATGTGTGCATGCCCTTTTCGGTGACAGCTGCCTTTTTGATCCAGTAAAGATCGGCTATTTTTGTAATTAGTCATCAAGTAAAACTCAGTTCTTGATGTTTTAGTCAATATCTAGCTGTCAGTTTCAGACAAAGGTTTTTTTATACATGTAGTCGTTACGTCACATATAATTCTGACAGATAGGCTTACTCATTCGTCTTAGAAATCCTACTTCCTGGACACGAGCCGTGTTCTGGTGATCACCCGAGAATTATTATAATTTATGAGTCAAATAGAGTCCTATAAGTCTGATTCGCTCCTAGTATGGAGACGCTTCAATGTCATCAACAGGTCACGAGAGCGCTATTCAAAAAGGTAAAAAGGGAATACCAAGTATTTCTGAAGGCATACTGGACGACACCAATGACGAGCCTCAATGCGATGCAGACAGCAACCAACAAATTCAGAGACATGGCTGGAAAGTGCGCTGATGATTACAGGAACCTTCTTTGCTCTGAAATTGAGCAGGCTATTTTTTTTTCTTTTCGGAAATAGATAGAATAATCCTTTTGCCACCAGTCAGGCGCGAACAAAAATATTTTTCGCTATTTTTCTTATTTTAACAAGCGATTTTCTAGTACACCTACCATGGTTTCTCATCCTGAAACAGTAAAAGGTCAGCCAGAGTGCACCACACATGCGCTTTTGTTTTGTAAACAACAAAGATGTCCTTTTATGGCAAATATGATCTGCTCTGATTGGCTGAAATCGATAGCTTCACGAGGGGAACGGGACCAATCACGGCAAGCCTTCAGCTGACGTTTGCCTCCTATACTTCGTAATGGAAGCCATTCTCCCATAGACGCAATGCTAACCCCGATATTCGGAATGCATTATTTCCTTACACTTGCATCCAGGCATGCTATCAATTGGTGCTATGGGCCAATAGAACATCACTTAAAATTCAGTTCCCCATCCCTTTAAAGTCCTCACCCCAATAAAGTATTCGCCCTGTTAAACTCCTCATCCCATTAAAGTCCTCACCCCATTGAAGTATTCACCCTGTTAAAGTTCTCATCCCATTATTGTATTCGCCCTGTTAAAGTCCTCACCCAATTAATGTCCTCACCCTGTTAAAGTCCTCACCCTGTTAAATCCTCAGTCCATCAAAGTCCTCATCCTGTTATAGCTAGTCTCCATCTCATTAAAGTCCTCACTCAATTAAAGTATTCACCCTGTTAAAGTCCTTATCCCGTTAAAGTTCTCACCCCATTAAAGTATTCATCCATTAAAGTAGTCATCCCCTTAAAGTCTTAACACCATTAAAGTATTCAACCCATTAAAGTATTCATCCCGTTAAAGTTCTCATCCCATTAAAGTATTCACCCTGTTAAAGTCCTTATCCTGTTTAAGTCCTCACTCCACTAAAGTATTTACCCCGTTGAAGTCCTTTATTCACAGACCGGAAAGGTTTTCAGCACGATGCATTTTAATTACTCTGTTCTCCCACAATTATTATATTCCGTTTCAACTGTTTTCCAAACGGACAGAACGTAGCGAGAACCGTGTTTTCTATGATTGGGCTAAGTTTCTGAGTAACTGTGTCGTTCTTTTGCAGATGGTTCATGATTGACTCACTTACTCAATTCACATTTTCGCCCAGTTAGCTACGTTTTGAAACATTCTCCAGAAGGTTGTAATAATTTTTGATTTGTGGCTGAATAATAATTAAATGCATTATAGCTTGATATTATAGACTTTTATTTCGGGAAAAAACTGGTAACATAGAAATACCAGTAGAAAACAGTAGAAATAACAAACAATGAGGACAGGTTAGCATGGCACAGTAGCAACTTATTTCAATTATACCTTTGCTACCAAATATTGCCGAAAGCATGAACTGAAGTGCGCACCCTATGATGTGACCGAAAATGCATACAAGCCTAGAATAGGGAATGTCGATGATAAATATTGATAGTGATAATGCGATAAACGGATATCAAATACAATTACACAACAACAACAAATACAGGAGAGATCAACATAAAAGTCATAACAATCAATTTATCCTATTATTAATTCTTAAGGAATATGGTGTAATGCAGCTTTAGCTAATGCATCGAGACACGATTTCGAACCAAAGCCGCGAGCCCGGATCGGCTCATAAGTCCAAATGATCACAAGTCCGAATTTACAAGGGTTATGGTCAAGGTTACTTCTGTTGCGGTTACAGTTACGGTTTGGGGTTTGTGCTTTCACGTTATATGTATAGGGAATTCGGAGTACCGCCAGTAAATGTAACAGCGTGTATACGGCACTCTGAAGGGACGCATTGGTGTTTTGAACAATATGCTTCGGGTGGGTCATGGAAGAGCTCGATTGGGTCATTTTACTGCACATGTACTGGTTCTTATCTGTCTTCGTGATTTTTTTTATTCCTGTCTGATTAAATTATTTTACCACTGTTTCATGTTTTGATATTCATAATTCTATTGAAGATAGTTGTATGAGGTATCAATCTTTTTGTCTTCAATGAAGACATTGTCTTGTCTTGAATTGTAATTGATGAAATAAAATAAATTTGTCGTAGATTGAGCACCATAAATAAATGGCATCGATTCATTCTGATGATGTCACCAATCTAGTCGAAGCTTAACCTTCACCCAGCTTTCGGGTCATTAAAAAGATAACTTTAAAAATACCAATTCATTGTTTTGTGACCCGAAGGGATATGAGGAGCTGCAGACACATCACCCTATAAAAATCGTACTGGAATCTTTGCAGTCTGAACTATTCTGAACAACAGGGCCGGTTATCTCAGCAAATAAGTGTGTAAATCGCGGATATTTCTTCTTCCAAATCAACGTGTATTTCAGGGTAGAAAGTCCGTCGTTCTCGGGTCGATAATCTGCGTCGTACACCCAGGGTATCCTGCAGAAGAAAACACACACAAAATAGCATGTGGATCAGAACTCTTTTTCTTAACTCTCTATTCTCGATACAATTTGAGTTGAACAATTAATGCGTTGAGATTGCATGTATAGGGTTAGAACCGCTAGATTGCATAACACTCACTCAGGGTTCCGTGTTGGGTGTAGTGCTTCTCTTTTATCCACTATCAGATCATTGCGAGGGTTCCCGGTGTCCCAGCCATGTTCGAACATTGTGTACGATGCAACTGAACCAGGATATCGGTGGATGGTGAGATTTTTATCCAGCACCCTGCAAAAACCATGATAATGCAATGAATTCAAAATTGTGGGGTTTGGGGTGGATTGCGTTTGTCTAGAAGTTCTTGCTCTAAAAGGGAGACACATTACGGGGGGTGTGTAGAGATTGAATGAAGCGAATTAAGTTATCGGAAATGAGCAATACAGAGACATCGGTTGGGGTGAGAAATGTCGAATAACATTCGGAATACCAAGAACGTATAAAAAGGCGTTATGATTTGGGGGTAGAAAGTGTGGAACGTTATGACCGATGTTACAAGACACACACCAAGGATGTTGTATGGATACTAGTGGAAATCATTGACACATACAATATAAATAGCTCACCTGAAGTAAGCGTTGTTGTCTTCGCCTCCCCAACCGAAGATTTTATTCGTGAATCCATTTATTAACTCATAATGTTCTGGAGAGAACAAAACGCCGCCGCCAAAATATCGCGTGCTGAACATTCTGGCGGGAAAACAAAATAAATCAAAACGCACTTGCCAATTCATAACGCACTTACATGTACTTGGTGCGGTTTCTTGTTACAACTAAGTGTTGAGGGCTGTTGTCGCAGTGGTAATAATTCTCCAGTTTCTCTGGGATGAGATCAACATCGTGAAATACATAACAGTCAAACTTCTGTTCAGCTTTGGCTTCTTTGTATCCGATATTATGTAAGATAGCCCTGTTGAATATTGTCGGACCTGTTAAAGTAAATTACAGATTAGTGAAGAATGCAGCGTTGGCTTGGTCGGTGCTTACAGGTGTGTTCGACGACATAGATGGTGAATGAAATCGACTGGTTGCTAAGAAAACGGTGCATGTTGTTGATGAACATTTTCAAGTGGTTTTCTCGCTGTCGATATGGAACTATTATGGCGACGTTGTAAAGCGGTTCACAGGTTTCGCTGGCTGATGGCACCAGGAGACTACCGTTGTTTAAGTCTTGCCACGATGGTATCTCATAGCTGATATTGACGGCATTGGCTGATATAAGAGGAAAGAAGATTAACACTGAATTATTGATATTCTAAAGTTATCAATCGATGTGCTACACTGCATGCATTTGATATGAACGTTTATCAAATGTACATGCACTGAAAATAACCTGTGGCTTCCTGGGTAGGAGGGTCACTTGCCCACTTATGAGCATACTATGACATAACCATTATTTTATCCAGATGTGACTGAAATGACCGGTGGTCAATAACAACTGATGCCAGATGTTGAGGCATTGCCTTCATTCATCAACTAATGCTGTATAGTCACTCACGATGCATAACAAACGAATATCAAAGGCGAAGATTTGTTTAGGAATTCCGTAAGGTATCCAAGGCAACATGTACTCGACATACATAAGACCTACTGGCGAATACCAAATACTCACAGAAACATGTTTCCCTCCACCACGTGTCGAGCTGGTCAAATTTGGAGTGCCAGCTATCCCCTTTGTTTCCTATGACTACCACAAATACGAAAGCTCCTTCGCTGAGTGGCTCCAGCTTCTGGATGCTGCTCCTCAGCACTTTCCAGGATTCAGCGACCGCAGCCCCGACCAAGACGGATCCCACCGGAAGCTGCTCTAGCGCCAAATGCAGATCTCTGGTCGAACCAGGTTCCAGGGTGCAATCCGGTTGCAGGATTCCAAATACCGTTTTATCTTCCGGTTTCCACGTCAATATCATTGTTTCATTTGAAAATAAACGAATCACAGTGGTGGTGTTTTTCCCAATTTTGGCAAAAATTGCACAGCCTGAAATATAATAAAACGTAAGTACAAACGTGTTGGCTGCCTTGTCGTTCCAATGATTAATTATTAAACAGGAAAAAGGAAATCAAATATAGTCTTACATTTTTGATTTGGAAGTCGAGGACACGGCGTTCTAACGAGGCCGTCCTCATTTCTCCCCTCATCGCTCTCTACCTCTTTGTACTCATAATCGTCCTCGTAAAAGTCCTCATCAATGTCCTCATTCTTGTTCTCATCTCCAACATCCAAGTTCTGCCGCAACTTATCTATTTTTAGCAAATCGACGTAGTCTTTCACACTGTCATTGTTCACCTCGTCGAGGACGTAAATGGTATTCTCATTTGTCAGCTCGCTCTGCTTGTGTCGATGTCGAATTTTCTTTCCATGTTCGAACCAATCCGATGCGATCAGAATCAGGGCCATGGTGGCCACGACCATGATGACGTAGATGATGTTCATGGTCGGCCGTGTCACCAAGGGAGGCTTCGCCAACCGGTATTTCCTGTTCCACGTGTCCATTACTGACAGAGCTTCCAGCGCGTAGCAGGTGGCTCGTGATGCATTGGACGTAAATTGAGCTAGACCACCATCTACGTATTGTAACATATGCAGCACTCAAAATCGGAATCGAGCATTCGTAATCAGATGAATTAATTAGAATTGATTTTAATGCCAAACAATAACGGTGGATATTTCGGTTGCCTGGAATGTTTCATATATCAGACAAAATCTGCCGCATATACATAAATACATAAATACATGAACTAAATAGTACTAAAATTTTATTAAGCGTGAACTCGCAAATAGGGGTTCTAAACATTGAACACAAAATCATAAAATCAGGCTAGGTAAGAACCGTAAAATATTCAAAAAGAAAAGAAAAAGTTTTCAGTTGTTTTTTGAAAACAAATACCGACTCCGCTCTGTCTGGCAGTGAGTTCCAAAATTCATGGGTTCATAATTCAGTGTTTTTCTGGGCCCAGAAATGATGAGCTTCATTAGCACTTCGCGTTGTAATTGAAGCTTGGTTTTTAGTTATTAATCAACATAGATATCCTCAAGTAGAATACATTCCTCCCACGGATCTTCTAAAGCTTCAATGCCTTTGCCAGAAGAACTCTTCTTTTTGACCCCGAAAATACGACTCCGCAGCCATTCTTAACTCATTATTGTTTGCAAAATGACGTCCTCTGGTTGCAATTGTCGAATTTCCAAATGGTTTGTAGTCGCTTGGGTTCATGTATGGGGAGTAAAGTAGTGAGAAAGAATTTCGAAGCCGCACTTCCTGCCACTGGTAGTTTGGGGGCACCGATTAGCTCAGTGGGTTAAACCGGCTGACTGCAATCCTATGCCGACCGTGGGGATCGAGTTCCCGGGTTCGAGACCCGATCAGGCCACCGGCGTTATGATTAATTGTGAATTATAATTGTAATTCGTTATAATTGTAATTCTTCGGTGACTCTGCAGTGCTGCCCAACTGCGTAACAAGGCCGGGCGCTGTGTACTACTGTCTATGGTGGTATGCAGGATAAAGAACCCTTGAGATTTATCGATAAGAGTAGAGGAAACCCCGGTCCCGGTCCTTCTGTTCTGGCGCCCGTATCATTCGATTGGTTTCGGTGGAGCCGTAAAACCCCATCACGCACTCAACACGCCACTGGTAGCTTATCATTGTATGCACCTTCGATGGCAGTTTATTTTTCCAAATAGTCTACGTGAACCATTCCTTTGGAATCCCTGAAAACTGGCATCATGACTTCTTGGTCGTTCTTGAAACCTTGACGCATTGAGGGGGTGGGGATCTATAATGTTGGCAATCCATGGACTTCCACTTGTTTTCATGGTCGGTCGTATTGGAAAATCGATGTCTTGTATATACATATAATTATTTTTTCATAAAAGTCGCGACGTCCCAGTCTCCCTCGGGTCAGTTGTAGTATCCCGGCACCCTTTTGAGATTCTGTCAACATATTTACAGGCCATCCAACATGGTGGCCATCTTTAAAGTTCTCTCTTCCCGGCTATAATTATTATGGCCACCACCCATCATTTGGTCATGGGGCTTGTCTTCCATAAGCTTCCCCCAAATTTTGGACGATTTCTTTGCAGTTTGTACCACTCCGTGCAAAGAAATTTGTGACGAAACAATGCATTTTTCTCTAAGAAACCGAGAATGATGTGGATAGGTATGTACGAGACGCTACCAAACCGACAAAAAGCGCTGAATCATAATGATAATTTTACCGGAAACTTATGTTAATTGGATGCTATAGGCAACATGTGCGAAAGTACGTGAGAATCGGACACCTTTTTCCCCTCGAGGCTCATTACTTCTGCCCCCCCCCCTCGTAATTCTAAATTGCTCTCAATGTTTTGCTACGAAAAAAAAACAGAAGTAAAATCGGAGTTGTTTGGCCATTTTAATATCACGATCATATCGCTGGATACAAAATGGCTGCCATTTGTACACAAAATGTAAGATAGAACGCTAATTTCAAACGAAGATTATCAATGTTGCTATATGGATCGGAAATGGTAGTGTTTATCGCAATAAAGAAAATTAGAATATTTATCATAAATTCATCGGGATTAACTATCGCATTTAAGTGTGTTGAAAAATCGAAGTGAGGGATATAAGATTAGATCGCTTAGTAAAACATGCCTGGCAGGTGCCACATTAGAACATTGTGCTGTGCTGAGTGAGCATGGAGGTCTCCCCGCCGTGACCTATGACCCGCGTGAGGCCTTACCGGCAGATCGAACGCGCGACCCTCTGCACGAGTTTTGCGACGCTGGCCAAGGACAGACAGCTATGACGTCAACTGGGCTGGCGAAGGGCGGAAAATTACATTTTTTGGGTTTTAATAGATATCGGAATCATCTAAAAATATACTGAAATAAGCCTCTAATACAACTCATAATTGAGCTGAAAGGGTTTTGAAATTTTATGAGAGGTACTCTTCAATAATGACGATAGTGTGGTAATTTCATAGAGTTCGATTTCGCCTGAACCAATTGCAAATGTCGGTCGAAGAACAGTGCACTTTTAATACGGCGTTTTTCCCTCCCTTTTTTGCATTGAGTCCAGAAAACGGACGCTGATCTGGTGAACATCTCAGGAAACCTTCAGAGAAGAATGCGTGATGCGCGAGGTCGAGATTAACGCTGCAATTACGAACGTGTTGAGCCAGCAAGGTCTTCGGCTGAATGGGGAAAAATAAGTGTGCTAAGTTGCGAAGCATGTTACTCAAAAGTGGACATAAACATTCCCCAGGTGACAGTAACTAGCACCAACTCTTCAGAATTATCCTTCTTTTTCTTTCAATCATGGAGGGATTATCGACTGCCCATCTTCTAAATGGAAAGTACTTCATTGTGTGCATATGCAAATTATGGGGGTCTATACAATCGCAAGCTGCCATTGACAACAATGACCAGTCATCGGTCTTCACTTTCGTCACGGGTCCAACAGAATCTTACAAATTATGACCAAGATATTCTTGATCAAGCAGCAAAGGTGAAATGGCCTTTTGGTCACCACTGAGAAGGTTGACGTTTTCTGAGGATCCATTTTTGTGTAACACACATCGACGGAACGTGTTCACAAGCAGCGACGCAGAATACGGCGCAGTCTACATGCTTGTACAAAATCATCGGCTGCAGCACGTTCCAAAAGTGCGTTATGATTCTTGATAGCACACAGACCCTGTGATCATAACGTCCGTTCGCTCCGAAATGGTCACATCGTTTCATTGGTTTAAAGTAACGATTAGGCGTATTGACATATATCCCCAGATAGGTTCAAGCAATCCTGTTTTCTGCCTAACAGCGAGTGGTCTACAACTCTGAGCCTGTTGTTCGCCTGTTGAATCATAACTGCCGATGGTTGTGTGCTGGGATAAGGTTGCTTTGAAGGGCCCTTAAGCCAAGGTGATAAGCCGAACTAATCTAGAACTTAGAAGTACTTTGCTGATAAACACTACCGCGTGGGTAGAACTGTTCCATTGGTCGATTTCGCCAGACTCAGAAGTACACCTAGTGCATTGTGCTGCACTCGACCCCAGTGAGGGTATTTCGGGTGCGGGAATTAAGTGCCTGGCTCCTCTTTTCTTGCGGGGTATTTCGGCGCATGCGGAGGGTTGCGTTTTACGCTGATTGCCCTAATAATTGTATCAATCGTCCTTCGTTATTTTGCCTATTACTCTGTTCATAATCCTTGAAGCGTTAATCGTGCTTAATTAACAAGATGTACCTTTACGCACAAACAATGCATACTTATCGAAAATTTTGCTCTTTAAAGCTTCAAATTGGCGAACTTTAAATGAAGCTCCTGCATCAAATTGACCTTTGTGGATTATAGTTACACCCTGGATTTACAGGATTGCGAGGGTGTCACTAAACACGCGAAATCGGGAAATCATGCTTCAGCTCCCATAATTGCGTAGAATGCCCATTCGTGTTTATGCAAGCGCACTGCACTAGGAAGAAAAAAAAAAAGACACGGTTGACGGTATTAGAATTATTAAATATACGTTTACTAATGGAAAGTTGAATCCTCTAAGGATCAGTTCCTGCATCGTGAATCGTGCTGCGTCAGCGATACTTTGATTAAGAAAAAGAGATCTCAGATAATCCTGAATGCAGCGTGGTTCAGGTGGCATAATTCCCAGACATATGAAGAATATGTTGTATTTTATTCCACTATAGGCTAAATTCATTGGTTGCACAATGGGGACCTTGCTCCGTGGACACTCAACATAAATCATACACGAGATTCGATTGTTCGGGTCTACATAAGGAGACTAGCGTTACGACATGTACGAAAAGAACCGCCAACCAAATTTACAAAGTGACAAAATTTTCGTGATTGCATCATATTCAGGCAAACGAATACATGTCTGGCTTTGGCTGCTCTCAGAATGGCGAGAAAAATAACGTGATTGACCCGGATATCGAGGTGACGTCACAAGGAGAACCTGTGGATTCCCAGTCAGCTCAGTGCTGCTGATAACAGTGATCGGATCGAGTTTGTCTCGATTAAAATCATAACGTGCTTTGTGACAGTATTCGTATCCTTCATATAATATGGAAGGATCATAACGCTTGCTCGGAGTCATAATTAATCCCACACAATACTGAGCAACAAAACGTCACAAAAGAAACCTGACAACTCTTTCGATGTTGACTATTTATATGAAGCATTAAATCGCTCTATACCACCATGCCTTTTGTCTCTCATGCTCTCAGTCGTCGAATCATCTTCGTGATCATATAGTTATGTCATCGGCTGAAACATTCAGGTGAGTTGATCTCTACGTTTCCTCGTGAATGCTGAACAATATTCGCTGATCAGAATTTTGGAACTACCACCCATCGTTCCGTAGAAAGCCCGGAAGTTTGTTTTCGCATAACTGACCGAGGCGTGTGGTTTATTGGGTTACTGTAAATGTCATCATCGTCAGAACGATGTCTAAATTCTAGACTGCATGGGATCAATATAATTGAATATTGTCTCCCAACTCGTATTCCTTCGGGGAGACAGCGTTTAATCCTGCCATTCCCATTCATTGCAGTTTTACCGCTGGCATTTTTCATTTATATTTTTCTCAAATGGGATATACGGCAGGGAGGTCTCACAGAACGAATCCGCCCTCAAAAACATCGTCAACACACCGGCTTCATCATCCACTGAGACCGCGCATGCGCCGGAAGTTTATTGTGCTGCCTTGGGAGGCTGAGAGCCAGAGGATTATGCGACCCCTGGTTATTATATACAAAATAAGGTTGCAATCAAGCTCTATTTTGTTTGATTTCAGCATCCATTTAAAGTCTGTGTAATAATGCTCGACACATTTGCATGAAAACAACCTTCAAGGCTTCAGCCAATTTGGAACTCTCCCGGAAAGACTTGTTGAATAGTAACAACATGTATACATTTATCTTTGGTGTACCTTCGAGCTCAATCCAAATATTCTGTAATCTCACTCGATACTTGAGAAATACTCAAAGATAATAAATCAAAACATTATTGAAAGTCAAGTCAGGATTCCCACAAACATTTGATGTGTCAACATTCGGATTGGCGACGGGCGTGCATGAGGGCACTTCTTATCGTATACATACAGACTCGTACTCTTAGCTGTGTTATTAGAGTGCCTCCAACAAGCTTCCTCTGTCCCTCCTGAGTCCTCTCATCAAGCTATTATGCATGCAGACACCTTGGGAAATAATCTCCCAAGATGCATACGATCTATCGTGATTAAGAATGTTTACATATGGTATAAATCATCGGGAATCATTGCAATCCGGTCTTATCAGAAATATTGATTCATTTGGGAACGTTTGGACTCAAGATGGCGGAATAAATGGTCGTTACTCCGGTGATATAACCGATGTGATATCTCCCATTAACCCTGTCCATTGATTCGCTGACCACTGACCGATGTCCAGCAAGAGCAATCGATGCACGGAGTTAAATAGAATGACGACAAATGTATGATCCGTGTACAGACCTCTGTATGAGTATAATGAGTATATAATGACGCATGGATACAATGTTGAACTCCACTGTATATTATATAATTGTACGAGGCGCGCGAATGCATCAACGTGGCCGATACATCAGACTGTACACTGATAATGATACATATTCCCTCCTTAGCGATAACACACTCGCTCCGACAAATTACTCTACATATTTTTGCCAAATTGGAAAAACATTGCGGCGAAATTTTTATCAAAATCTACTTTACAGCAGCAGTGTCTGCGCCTCATCATTTATTTTGTGCATATGTTTATTGCAAATTGGCGTCATTTTGTAGATTTTTGTACAAATCGAATTTCCATTTAACAACGCCGCAATATGTGTATACACTAGAGATTGATTCGTCCGCCCTTCAGCGCTAAAATATAATTTGATCACATTTTGAGCTCGTAAATCACGTGGAATCGATTTCGATGCGAAATTAATGACCTCGAATATGCAGGAAAAGAAAATCGTACGCAGGAACGGGTTGTATTTGCATTTTATTACTCCGTGAATACGAGAAATGATGATTACACAATACTGTCAATGATTTGTAGAATGAAATGAACAAATATTGCTGTTGAAATGGACATGGTGATATCACATTATTGAAAAAATGATGTAATTGACAATTACATGTATAACAAAATCACTGCAAAGGAAAAAAAAATCAAAATGATTCACCGAGGAATGAATTAATCTGGGTGCTCGAGAAAGAAAGAAAACAAAAAACATAAATTATAAATAAATTAGATACATATTAACTCGATTCTGTGGCATAAATAGATGACGAATCACTCGTGATTTTTGTTTTAGAATTTTTGTTTTGTTTTCAATAATAACAATTCAAGGGTCAAGGCACGGACCGCTCTCCTTTGGATGAAATCACAAAACACATGTATAGTGCGAACGGATAAAGTCACAATCATACCAAGCGGAAGACCTCGCTGAGAATAATTATGAAGTTGGTGGTTCTCGATGTGTGGGCGACGAAGAAGAAACTGAAAGCAGATATTAAAAACGAGTTTGATATAAAATAGATCGCTAAGAGTCAAAAGGGTGGAGACGAGCCAGTATTTGTCACCATTCCCCAGATGTTGAATTGAGAAGAAAAAAAGCAATTGAATTTGAAAAATGTGTGAAAAGAGGATCTCGGTTCACAGACTGGAAATACGAGCACTTAATTGTTGGAGTTTCCAAGAAAGCTGAGATTGGACGAGCGATAGGGAGAAACATCTATTCATCTATGCATAGATATACATGGAGATAGACACAACGCTTGTAAGCGACGCTAATTACATAACCGCTAATCAACAACTCGAGTGTACAAAAGAGTACAATGCTCTATATCTCAAGCTGTACGGTTGAACACGTAACAGTCGATTTCGAACATCGTAGCTCCAGCAGCGAACTTTCGCCGATTTCAGCCATCGTAAATCGCGCCGTTTATTTGCTGGTGGAACGTTTTTTGCGCTTATTTTCCAGTCTGCCAAGGATTGTGCATTCGCTGTCGATCGGTGTGAGATAGCTTCGAGTGATGCTTGCCATGTCATAACTCACCTATTCTCCATCAGCTGGCGCGCCCTTGCGGACTGCGCCTGAAGCTCTTGGACATGGAGTCTTCGGGGGAAGCTGATGAAACTGCACCGACGAGGTTATCGTAAACGACTTGCGAGATCGGATCAAGCTTCTGCGGTGCACTCAGAGCTTGGCGTTGCTGGGCGTACTGGTCAAGGGGCGAATCGTGGCCCCCGGGCACTGTCTGCAGGGATAACGCCTCGTATACTGTGCTGGCGTACGGCTGTTGCTGTTGTGTGATGTCATAATGCATGGCGCTCATGCTGTACTTGAGGCTGCTCTGCTGTTGCTGAGAGTACAAAGCATTTAAGTACTCCGCGCTGTTGTCCATCGCTATGCCAGTAGACGAGTACATGGGCTGCAGCATCCGCATGTTGTAGGAGGCCTGTAGCTGCTGTTGCGGCTGGTCCTGCGGCTGCGGTTGCAGATACAAGTGAGGTGACGTGTGCAGACTAGATGCGATGGACGGTGAGCGATATTGCGGCATGAGGAACGACGGTTGTGCAGCTGCAGCTGCCATTTTTGCAGCTGACATCTGATAGGCAGCTTGCTGGGGCAGACCTAGGAGACTGGAACGCGTGACTGAAGCGACGCTGGAAGATACAAGAGACCTCGAGGGGAAGACCCGGGAGGAGGGCGCAGGGGGAGGAAGAGGAGCAACTGGAGGAGAGGGAGTGGGTTGAGAGGAGGGTGTGGCGTTACCCTCATCAAGGGCACTTTCAGTCTGAGGCTCCTCTGTGAGCACCTCTTGCTCCACCTCCTCCTCCTCCACCTCCTTCTCCACTTCTTCCTTAAGCACTGCTTCTATCTCCTCATTCCTCTCCACCTCCCCAACCTCCTCCTTTGGTTCATTCTGGTCCGTGACGTCATCAGAGGAGCCAACATCCTCTTCCTCCGTTTCGTCGTCCTTGTTCACGGCATCCGGATTATCCTTGACACTCTCTTCGTTTGTCGTACATGATTCGGCGTCGTCTGACTCGTGTGTTGATGTCGATGAATCCTGACGTCGTCGCTTCGTCGACGCTGCGTCGCCATCTTCGTTATCATCGCCTTCCGACACAGATCGCTTTTTACCTGCGAATATAAGAAGAAAGAGAAGGGAATAAATGACTTGAAAACTCCACACCAAATCTCTCATCAACGTAAGCTCATATCGTAACCATGGGAACATGTTATGATCGATGTTTCTTTTACGGCTCCCGGGCATTCGTAGAATCCAGCTTCCACTGCTATCACCGTCGGAGCCATAAACGCCGTAAACCCCGGCGTCCTAACCGCTTCCATCTGTCAGAGGGCGACGTAAAACAGGGTCGAAACTCACAAACGGACACACGGATTGTCAATGTCAGCGAGATAACCCTTCGATACAAACACATTTTCTATTGCTGATCGGAGCAGCGTGGGAACGCCATGTATCTAATGCTTCTAAGCATTTCCACGAAATGGGGCATCGTATAGGTCAGAGGTCATATCATTTGCCCTGAAAGCTCTTTGAGAAAGGAAAGCGTCGGGCGGTGATAGTATGGAAGGAGACGTTCCATGTTTTGCTCCTGATGAGGTCTAAGAGAGCTGATAAGGCAGAGTTGAAAGAAGGGGAGTTCAATCAGCGAAATAGAATGCATGCAGAGATGTAGTGTAGGATGCGAACGGGTTTTATCGGAGCCGTGACCTCGGCAACATGTGCATCGCTTTTACGAGTGCAGCGTCGGTTTGCTTCAAGTTAAGAAGATCACGCGGTCCAATCCGCGCTGATGACCTTCGTGTTGTTGCAGGGAGAGCGCTCATTCACACCGCAAACACTGGTCGCTGGTTGCGCAAACATGGCTAAACATGGGACTGCGAGGGGGTCGAAGCAGGGGGAAGACTTGCCCATAAGGACACATGTTCATTTCGACATTATCAGAGAACGGGATGGCTGCGCTGCCTTGGCTCCAATTCAATCGGTTATCGTTGGATCGGAAGACCTTCTGGCTCTCCGTTGGGGGCGAATAGCAAACGATGATGAATGGAGACATCGGATGCCTTGTTCTCCGGAATCTGACGCAAAGCTGCTAGCCTGCTATGCAAGGGGTCATGACCTCGTCAGGACAACATGCATAATGTATAGATACTGCACCGCAATCTGCGCAGCGACGTCAAGCAATTAAGACCCTTGCTGTGCATTAAGACGCCGAGGGAACGTCAATCGGCAGAGAGCGAGGAGAGGGGTTTTTGCCGATTGCAAATTGAATTACTCGTGCATTAGCGAGGATGCATCGCCGCGCCCACCCACCTGTCCTTCCCAGCAGCATTCAGAAGTAGAAGATGCAAAGAAGAAGAGCTAGGTGCTCGCGAGCAGAAGAAAAAACACCAATTACTTCACACAATCGACAAAAGGCGCCAGAGCAACACAGCGACATCGATCAAGCCAGTCTCCAAAGAGCGGTGATCACAGAGACTCATGATCGGATGCCTGCCGAGCCAAGCAGGCCATTCAATAAGTGATGACGGACGTGCGCCACCGTCGCGATGCACTAACCCTACGCAGTGTGCAGTTCTCGGAAGCTGCTGCTGCCACCTCATTTTGTCGACCGGAGATAGCATAATGGACAACACAGCTGGCTACAATGGACAAAGTAATATACTCAGGATATAATATATATTAATGTTGTTTTCTTTCTGCGCCGCATGAGTCCCGAGCGTCCACAATCGTTGCATCCCGATGACGCTGCAGTGCCATTGAGTGGTGTAATGGGGCGAACAGCCAATCAGTCGCAGTGGCATTGGCTTAATGTTCAGAGGCCTTGCAGTCGACATTGACTCAGCTCTTGGTCTCGTGGCAATTCAGCGAGTAGCTCATCAGAGAAGCGAGGGATTAGGCTCCGTGTATATAATTAGTTCTAAGACGACGCACGAGAAAACAAGTCGCACGTTAGAGATCATCTGATGCGGCAGAGAGAGATGCTGCTCATCATCTCACCTCCGTGACTGACAGGTAAACACGCCAGTCGATTTATGAGGCTTGCAGTGATCGGGTGGCGTACTCAATGAGGTCTTTATGGTTAATGCCAACCGCAAACCATTGTGTGAGATGATTTAATTGCACGATTTCTCGTACGCGGCGGTATAACTAGAGCTTGCATCAAAGCGAGGAGGTTGTCATTGATGAGTACGCTGCAGACGGCGTTAATGAAGAGGGTTGCGAGACGAGGGCCAATTGCCCCCGGGCCAGAGCTACATGATCTGAGGATGGGGCAGCAGTCCTCACACTCGCTACCAATTTACATAATTCCCTGCATTCCTTCGCTGCAGCCGACGGAGTTGATTTCAGTCCACGGATGCTAATGCTTGAGCCGTGGCATGACCTGGAAACATAAGCACGCCCGGACTGCCCGCAAGGGGTCGCTGCGGATCACCGGAAACAGGGAGCGACTCCTCGCGGACACCGCTTGACACCTCTGCGGATCGCGTCGCGCACTTCGCGGATCCGCCGTCCGCGTATCGATCGAGACATTTGCCCGGATAAACACGCGGTCTCACAAAGTGAAAATATCCGCGACATCTACACCCGGAGCACGGAGCGGGCACGAGCGCGAAATGGATGAAGGGCCGACAGGAGACCAGATGACCATGCGGTGTCTGTATATATAATATGGGAGGAGGGGGGTGGTTGCGAATGAGGTCAACGTAAAAATGGGGGGGGGGGGGGGTCTAGCGCTGCATGCGGCTGTCTGTAAATGGGGGGAACAACTTATCGTTTCTGGGAATACTCTGTACAAATTGGCAAAGACAACATCTAGGAAGGGATG
>KB310082.1:56781-135847 GCA_000328365.1 Capitella teleta
GGCCACTTCAACTAGATCTCAGGTCGCTCGGTACGATCGCTCGTCACGTGACACCGACCTCCCAGGAAGTATGAACGGAAAGTGAGTTCGTCCGGTTTACTGAATTCGGAGGTTGATTATTCGCGGGGTCACGTGATGAGGAGAAGGGGGGAGGTTCAAAGGAAAGAAGCGTCATGTAGGTCACAAACATCATATCAATTAGCATATGAAATGTGCATCATTAGCAATTCTAATTTTCGCTAGTTTGTCCAATACGCCCGCCTAATTAGCATAGCAAGCATGCATACCTGTCATTATGTATAGAGGAAACGCTCCTTTTGAAATTATGCATTCTGCACACAATCAAATCGTGCCTGGCAAAATAGATATTTTTTTGTTTAATCGTTTAGCAAAATATCACCAAAATGACTTCGTAATCGCCGTTTATTTTCGCTCGTTTGCTGTCATTTTGAGCGCAGAGATTTCTCCGTATTAATGATGAGCATATGAACTGGTGGATATTATTTTTTTCCGCGCCACCCTGTGGCGGAAATGCAATATTTTTGTGTTCACTGAAGCACGGGTCTTCTTCATTTAGAACGTGTTCAGAATTTCTAAGTCTGTGATAAATGACCAGCACTGATGTGTTTATGACCCTATATAGTCCAATATCCATTGTGCCACGTGGTTTTAATACGCGCTCAGGTATTTTGATGGAGATTCAAAAGTGACATCATCAATTTAAAGTCGTCAGTTGTGCGAGCGGTTTTTTTCTTGGAACTTGTGGGCTTATTGAAGACCGAAAAGACGTCTTCGTTACCTGCTTCTGTAGTTTTTCTTTTTCCACCTGAACGAAGCATGAATTATGCAGAAGAGAAGCTAATGTTTGCACCGTAGTCGCAGAGCACAACACAGCAAATTGATACAGAAAAGAAGCTGCGCCTACAAGGACGAAGCGGATTATGCGTCTCTACGGTAGTACTGTATACAAAAGGCAGGGAAAACGCAAACCAGGAAGGACATTAAACCAGTGGCAACCTGCAACCCTGACCTGTGTAGCCGAGTGCAAAGCTATTAGATTATTCTGTTTTATTCACAACATCTCGACTTCCAAACAGATCACGACTTTGAATTGCTCCGATGAGACCAGTGAAGGTTAGCTTGGAGCGATGTTCGTTCAGCGCTGCATAACACAATATGATACACACACTTCCATGCTAACCCACTTAGCTTGCAAAAGGGTGCTGAAAGTGTAAGCCATCCGAACGCGACAACGAAGTTAACGCCAGGTCACGCAGACCATGGCAGACACGTCTAACCTCCCCATCCCCCAGTCCTATATTGCAGTCCCTTATGAGTTATAACATTACGCAGATAATGTGATCATTAGGAAGAATACTCAGGTGATAATGCAAACGTATAACCCGAGTATTTTCTCATGGGGATCATCTAGATGTCAGGGGATGTGTGTACCTGTTTTGGGGGAGTCCGCCCCCTCTCCAGCACTGTCCTCCTTGTCCTGACCAGAGGCTTGGCGAACTTTCTTCAAATGGTTCTTGCCACTGTAGTGCTGCTGTGCTTGCTGTTCGGAATTGAGGGTAATGTTGCATGTTTCACATTTGACTGCTTTGTTCTGACGAGGCCCACTCATTCTCGGTCGGAACTGGAATTGAGAAAAGAGGAGTACATTCAGAGAGGAACTTGAGACTGAATTGCAGATGTTGATCTACGGATCAGAGAAGGATCAAAGATAGCAGACACTTCATCAAAACGATCGATGAATACTGCACGCAAGAGTCGCTCTTGAAGGTTGTCAGTGCTCACATCAGACATGCGCAGCGCAAACACTCGCGTTGTTGCTCTCCTTTGGCGCATTGCAGGCCGTTCATCTGCGCAGCTTCGCGTGACGCCAGCATTTAACCCGGGCGTTTACCCTTCACGTGCATACGTGCTCGGGAAACCACGTTGCAGACGGCCTCGTGGATCACGGGGCATGAGGGCGATGCAGTCCGATCCCCGAAAGACAGATTACGCATATTTTGTTCGGCTGCACACGAACTGACGGCGACCCAAGGGAAGATATACAGAGCAGCCTTATAAAGAGAGATATAAAAGTCAGGAGAGGGGAATGTATATGACGCCCAATATGCAATACGGTATATGTATAGCATAGGGCACAGAACATTACGTCATCAAATGTATACATTGTATGGTATACATCAAAACGCAGGTTGATACGCGCTTGAGCAGGCACACCGGCTAAAACAAACATCAAAGTAAAATGATACCTGCTCTCAACTCGGAACTGCCAATATTATTACATGAAGTGGAGCAGCAGACATCGAATGCAGAAGATCTTTGCAAACAGACAACGGTGTCGTCTACAAAGAGGATAGCAGCGCACTGATCGGATCACAGAGACTTCTTGGTCGACCACGGTGGCCTCGCAGTGCGCAGCTGTTTTTGCCCAGAACCCAATGCAATGAAATCCGAAGCAGCATTGTCTTGGTGCGAAGGAGGCCCTGAGATGGCTTGTGGCAGATAAGACTCGCAAGGAAATTGCCCGACAAACGAAGGCGACAGACGCAAGAGAAATAAAGGACGCAAGAGATAGGAATTTTACACGAGGCACGATGAATGGGAGGACGGAATGGCGATCGCTGTCGTAATGGCAGCTATAGAGGGGCTTCTCTTTTCTCCCCACCCTCCTTCTCGCCAGGTTTTTTTCGGTAGAAAGGAGCGCGCTTAGATGGGTTGGGGGCTGTTTGTGTATAATGCAAGGTAACCTCAAAATGGAAACACGCAAAACAGAGAGAACAGCTTAATCGTTATTTATCGGCTAAGCAGAAAGATGAAGCAGATGTTTGAGACGAGAAGTGCTGCTTTGGGCAGACATATCCGCTACTGTTCTAATATTATAGTGACGTCATATCACGCCTAAACCCATTTCAATTAATTATACAGTGATGGTGCGGGAATTGAGTGCTTTTTATGTGTCATATTTATATGGTACCATGTAGCCGGTTGATCAATTATTGACAACCTATATTGCTCGCAGACGGAATGGGGAAAAAAAAAAAAAAAAAAAAAAAAAAAAAGACACACACATCCGACTCGGTTTAATCTCTCAGTCAATGGGTGTACAGGATGACCGGATACGATGAGGGAAAATTGCTCTCATATTGTGACTGTATATGACACTATGAATTGCAGCTACAGTCGACCTCAAGCAGGATGCAGTTCAGGGGTCAGAGTTCAATCTCGAATGCCAGTGGAACGAGAAGCACTAACTCTGTTGACAGCTTTGGATATTGCTTTCATGACGCAGAGTGTTGGACAAACAGAGCGAGAGGTAGAAATGAGAAAAGCAGAGATGGCTGAGCATTCATAATCGTGCACCTGTACAGGGTTCGAGAATACTCCCGCAGAACAACGTCACGTGGGCTGAAAATGCTATTGCCGACCTTCGAATGGTGATTTGGAAGAGGAATATAATAATAAAAAAACAAAAAAACATAAAAAGTGAAAGAGAGTATAAGCGTGTAATATTATAGTAGGTTTGATTCCATAGTATAGTTATCATTGCAATGCAAATGTAATGCACTGATACAAAATGCTCATTATAAAATAGTATTGAATACACATATAATAAACCTAACGATAAATCACATTAATTGATGCTAAATATATACATTAATTAGGAGAGGAGGCAGATGGCTGACATCTGTCAGAGTGGTCACTAGAATTCGCCAATTAGTTTTGAATACCAACCAAAAAATACCCACACAAAATAGCGCGTAGTAGATCACGGATACCCGTGAGAAGACTACGGTACTTATAGGAAGCAGACGCTCTTAAAATAGTATCGATAATATGCCCCTAACATAGCGGTAAAAACCGCATACATGTATATCTGAGATCATAATTCGCAAACAATAGCTGAGATCATATGCGCGGCACGGCGCACACACACAAGCTACGTCATCTTAATTTAAACGAGTCCAGAAACGTGAAACCGTAATGTTGCATTCGTAAGTCATTTCCTGGTGGCGCGCTTTGTTGATCGAAATGAATTGCGTAAAATCTAGCGTAGTCAGTTTTGTTCGTATGAAATATGCATTGCATATAAACATCAGTTCTAGAAAGTCCACGTTTGCACCCTCGTGTGAGAGGCTCTATTAGATCCCGTGCGTATGATGAGGCGCGCATGGATCGAAGCGAACACGGATTCCGCTGATGAGAACAGGAAGGAAGCAGAGCAGTTGTGAATGGAGCGGAGGTCGTGATGCGAATGCCGCGCATTCCGACTTTAATCGCATTCAGATTGTTATCCAACACACGTAGATAAGATACAAGAATACGTCGATCTCCCTGCTTCTGTCGGCTGCTGCTGCCGCTGACGGCTGCAATCACCCCCCCCCCCCCCCCCCCCTCTCTCTCTCTCTCTGACGCGCTCACTTTCGCGTTAAGCGCTTTCATTAGGCGGTTGAATGTGATCGCGTTGATTTGCGGAGGATCTCACCGGCGAAGATGCTTGGTATTCAAAGATCAGCTGGAGATGAGGATGGGGGAAGTGAGGAAGGGGCTGGGGTGCTCAGAAGGACAGAAGGAGGAAGGAGCCTCTTGCTAAGAGCACGTGGCGGGAAGCACTTCCTCCTCCTCCTCCCGGGCAGCGGGTGTAAACGAACAATATGCAAGATTTGCATTGGGGGGCGTTCAGATGCAAATGCATCCCACGAAGGCAGGCGGCGATGAGCCATATAATATACATGACAACAAAGTGATGGATCCGAGGGCGATGTATTTTGCGGTCAACCAACTGATTACTTTGCCAGCATTGCACCCGAGGCAAAAACGGGTTGCTGCTGCTATGCAATATAAAGCCAACAGGAACGGCTTATGTACACAAAGTGCATATAATATATGATTACAAATTGAATTATGCACCAGCGGCTATCTCAGACGGGCGCCTGGATTTTCTGCTCTCTATTAAATCAAATGTAAACTAGATACCGCGTGGGGGTGCTCAGCAGAGAGACAGCCCGCCGGCACGCCATAAGTATCCCTCATAACTCAATCCTTTCACCTGCTAAATACCGCAAATGAGCGTTAATAAATTTCGCTTTTGTATCGGTAGAAACTGGGCCCTGAGCACAGCTTTTGAAGCTAAAAGAACCTGCAACTTCGCTGGGTTTTATACCGACGCCATGAAGAGAAGAAGTCAGGGAGAGGACCGGTTGATGCTGGTTGTTGGTGACTTTCGCCAAGACATCTCTGACAAAGAATCCAAAGGCGATTAATCAATTCACCGTGTGACGTCACACGAGACTTTCGAGGTCAGCGTAAGAAGAGAATTCAGAAAGGAGGGGCACCGGGATGGAGAAGAGCATGAATCGATCGGCAATTAGATTAGATCATGATTGATAGGTAATTATGAGGAGTCCTCCAACGTCCAGGATCGGCCCACAGCAGGGCGCACACTGCCACTACAATCGTGATATACATATACAATACACGAACGAGTCATGCACGACTTGGTGACGTTGGCGAGCAGTGTCATGGAAGGTGTACGTCGATACAGCAAGCGTAGCCAGCCAATCAGATAGCAGCAATTAGGAATCCATTAGACTCCACGCGTAGCCTCGCTATCGTTCATAATTAATACACCCGACCGAATGTTGCCCTGCACAATAAACGCTATTAGAGGTACAGCGGTGATGCACTGCCAATAATATGAATGCAAACCATATGAAATATTGACGTAGATCATTTCCATGATGGAATTCGCATGATCAGTGTGCTGGTTAGTTTGCTCTAAGCAGGCAACAGGGCAATCACGGACATCACCTCTGCGTGATGTTGTTATTAGGTTAAAGAGACCGAGATCGGGTGTCGCTTTGAGCGAAGGGCAAGAAGCAGTAGCGTTGAATAGAGACACCTCGAAACTGCAGTCGCGCTTTTTCCCCGGTTGCATTGTCAGTCTGGTAAGTCTATGCATTCAGCCCAGAGGAGGAAAAAAGGCGTTTGCCGTCAAATACGAAGTCGTTGCACGATGTTTATAACTTTATACTTAACTATTATTACGCAAAGGTTGTTGAAAGTGAGAACTGGTCTCACAGCTTGTGGTAATAAAAGAACTAGTATATATATAGCTATGCGCTGCTTAATTTAGATTCTGGATCTGGGCTGAGGAACTGCTCTTCTGCGGTAGTCATCTAAATCAGAGAACTCCTGATGGCCTGGCGAGAGAAGAGAAGCTGCTCGCAGAACAGGCAGCGAATGCTACCTCAATCAGCGAAGCGGCTGCGTTCTCACCGATGCAAGCAGATTTCGCGGTTACGTGGAAACCGACTCCAGATATCGCCTCCGCTCCCCGTGTTATTGAACAAACTACGCAACTCAAAAAGTGATCTCCCTGGTTTGACTTACCAAGTACTGGATGGCAGCACTGGAACTGAATCCTGGGTATAGCCATTTGGAAGCGTTAGCAGCGGCCAATCCGGGGGTCGGGCTACAGGCCCCGAGTCCGGAGGCGGTGAGGGTCGAGGGGGCGGCTGCTCCGACCAACGGGGCAGGAGGAGAGGTGAGTCCAGTGCCGGCCAGGGAGGCTGTGCCCTGGGCGACTGGCTGAGCACAAGGCAGGTATTGAAGACCGTATCCACTGTTGACCACGCGGTAATACATGACGTTCATAGTTTGTAGGCACTGTTGTCACCAAAGAGTTGCTGCAGGAGCAACTAGTCCTGTGTGTAGCTACTGCTATTGCTACTGCTGTCGGTGGCACTACGGGTCCTGGCGATGCATAACTCCTGCGCTCGCTTGCGGGCAACTGAGGCTTCGACTGCACTGCGCGCTGGTTTCATGGCAGCATTGCTCGGCTGCCGCAGCGCAGGACGATGCAGCGAACACTCGCGTTTTCTGTGAACAGCGGCAGAAGGCCAGGATGGAAAGCAGGCGTCCAACGCAAGGCCACCTCCAGATTAGATCATCACCCTGGTGGACGCCAGAGAGGGCTGCTACGGGGTGCGGGTTATTACTGTACATGATAGAAAACAGTGTCGCATATCTGACTTAATGCCAGATCCGTGTTAATGGGACTAAGCATAATGCGAGGCCCTCAATGGCTCCTGGGCCACAAAAAAGTCCTCGTGTGCCTAATTGACCGCTTCGATGCTTCATTGCCGACTCCGCCTCCCACATTGATGTTATGACGTCATCCGCCGCATCGGCACCGCTGGCTCTCCGGAGGCAACGAGATGACCATCCCATCAGCTGACCTCCTTGGCCACCCATGGCGGCCGGGGTAACGCCACGCGGGATCCGATCAGTCCCAAATGATCGCAATTTTGCATAGAGGTGCACGAGATAACAGCGGCGACGGGACTGTGCCCGTCTCGCAATGGATGCTTTCTGTTGGTTGGTAAAACTAATCATGGGAGCATTGTGTTATTTCATTCCACGCATATTCGGAATAAGAAGTATATTAATGAGGCAGGTTAACTAGGGCGCTGCGGGACACTGAATGGGGAAGCCTTTGCCGGCGGTCGTCTGACTCAAATCTGCACCATTTATCAAAGACATAGTGGCGTGCATTCTCGAGATGCACCCTCCTGATGAATGCCTTTTATGGGCCACAGCATTAAACTAAAGAACCGTTTCACATTTATTTTCAACCCAACGCGATTGATTGACATGTAATGGCAGCATGCACTGCAGTTCGCCCTGGATATATCAATACTTAGCTGTGCCTGGATCGACTTAGGGAATCGGGGAGGTGGAGTGGAAAGGGACAGGCATCAAGAAGGGAAGGAGCACCCGGAGTGACAGCGAGTGAAGGAGGAAAGAGAGGTCGCCCGGGAGGGTTCGGACCAGTTGTAATGGGAAGAGGCGGCAGGGCGGCATGAAAAATGGTCAGAGCAAGACCTGTTGCCAGCGACGACCACCCAAATGAACCCGAGGATAGGGTCACGTGGGATCGATGCTGGTCCATCCCGGTCAGGGGATATGTCTGCCACGCAGCATCGATTGGAATCGACGTCGTTAAAGCTGCTCTCTCTATGTGTTTATTGCACTATCAAGTCGAATATGATATATGGCTATGATTGTATATAGTATGAATGGATTCATAGCGGGTTGTATTATGTGCTGAAGCGGATATGCATGATATGTGTTGCAAATGGCATCTCATTATAACTGACTGACACATATGTTTCGTGCTTTATCATCTGTGAAGACAAGTGAGGAGGAAATATATAACAAGAGGGTTTCATTCGTGATCACACGGTGAGAAGATAGAGTTGCATTTGAACGTTGATCAAATCAGAAATATTTGAATCGATGGTGAGTGGTATAACAACAACAGAAGAAGAAAAATCGGAGGTGGAGTATCATCATCAATTTATGACGCATTACAGAGAAGCCAGCACATATTGAATAGTAAAGGAGAAAAGAAGAAAAATACGAAGACATATGCTTCACAATTTAAGTGTCAAGGATAATGGTTTATTAGAAAATGGGGCATCTCATAAATGATGCTGAATTCATTACTATAGTGATCGTAATCAATTTACTTGGAATATATCATTCATCTATTGATCTAATGTTATTTACACGGATGCCTAGATGTTGCGGTTCTCGTGCTATGCCTTCCTTACTGTGATTAAGCGCTGTCCGGTCGTCCGTGATCGATGTTTGACCGGTCGGCTCAGGTGCTAAATTGCTCTTTGATCTCCCGCTGATTGCAAGAGGAAAACAAAAAAACAAATCACGCAAAGTGCGTTATGAATTTAATTTATTATGCGTTATGATTTATATGTTTATCCTTGAGGCTCACAGCAGGGCGCATTCGTTTGATGGCGCTGTATCACCCCCGGGACATCACAATTAACGAAGCAGCTCACATGCGAACAAAACGTATCAAGTTTCGTTTTGAATCTGTAATTTCACTAATCATTGTGTGTATGTAATCGAGTAAGCGATTTGTCCTGAGGGCGGTGGTGGGGAGAAAGGAGGGGGGCGAACCGAGCACTGAGCATCGTCGCTTAATTCATTGCCTTCGTGTTATGCTTTATAGCCACCAAAACGAATACCATTAGACACACAAAACACTTAAGGCAACAAACATAGTGACTTTTTTCAATTGGGTAAAATGCCTTTAATTTCCTTCCCTTTCTTCGCCTGTCACCAAATCTGTCAGCGCATGCGCCGTCAAAGGAAATTCAATCTAACCACCAAAATAAAATGCAAACTAGGAAACCATAGCATAGTCTAGGAATGCATTGTCTGCATTTATGACCAATGTTGCATATTTCAACATCACTGCTCGTCTGACTAACTCTTGGTCCGCACGCATGTTTGTTCTGAATCGCACGCACGCAAGAGAAACTCATACAAATCCCCGCATCAAAGTTTGATCAGTGCGCCCATTGAATAATTCAGTCGGCAAGCGCATCACCAGTGGGGAGGCGGGGGGGGGGGCACAAAACACGCTCATGAATCAACGTCTGCGCACTGAGGCTGGAACCATGCATAAAAAAAGCGGGCTGCGAGGAACGGAGCCGAAAGTGGCGTCGACTTCGCCGAATTCGCCCAAAGCTATGCATGCAAGTCAATGGAATGGACGATTGGTGATGCCTCAATAGCGGGTGCGTTATGATTTTTATCCTTCCAGGATGCGCAATATTGGTGCGTTATGATGTATGATCTGATTCGAATTGTTCGTTATGAATCCAGACAGGGGTTGTTGGATTTTTGCTTGGGGCCCAAGATTTGTTAATCAAGAGATGCGCGGGAAGGTGACGATTGAACGGGAAATAATCTATCCAAGGGAGGCGACAGTGTTTTTGAGGCAAGGTGGACGGGATTTCCAATCACATGGGACACCTGAGGATGAATTGTTCTGCGACCTTTGACCCTCCGCACGTCTTTGTTCTTGAGATTTCAAAGGTCACCTGGTGAATAATGAATGGTGATTGGATCTTGAACCTGCCCTAGCTGCGATATGTAAGCAGATCACCACGAGTGTGCAGGTGCAAATATAACTTAAACAACACGAATATTGCATAATGTATTGAATATTGCATAATCTATTTAATATGTTTATTCGTATCATTGTTCATTGAATGTTTGGTTGACAGCAGTATGGGTTTCAATTTACTGGGGTATTATCCGAGTAAAGACTTCCTTCCCTTCAATTATGTACATTGCACAACACACGAGAGGATGTGTCCCTTGACAGAAATGGCAGCTCGATATTTAAAATAATCACATTGACCTTGAAACAATATATTTACGTAATTCACAAGATGAACCGATTTTGTATCATTGCATGCTTCAGGAATTCGCGATATTCATTACAATGGTACCAAGCTGGAACAACAAAAATCACGGAGGAAACGCGTGTTTTATTTACCAATCGAAGGCTTTGAACCGTTTGTCTTTTGACTCAATTCAGACCAAACTAATTACATTCAGCAGCAATTAATGATCAAAACGCATGACAAATCTAGTCGTCCGGTCTGTTATTGTTATTCAGTATGATGATGATATTTATATCACGCTATAAATGACCAACAGCAATTTATATATGTATTGAAAAATAACTATGAAGACAGAATAATAATATATTATAATATACATGTACATCAATATAAACAAGTTTGCACAAGCGACATAACCCAATTATTTATTTATTTATTTATTTATTTATTTATTTATTTATTTATTTATTTATTTATTTATTTATTTATTTATTTATTTATTTATTTATTTATTTATTTATTTATTTATTTATTTATTTATTTATTTATTTATTTAATATGCTAATTCTCTTGTTCGGGAATCTAATATCACCGACCATAATTTCATTTCAGCTTTACATTGCTTCCTCATTGTAGTGATAAACTTCATCTCGCATCGGCGAGGCCCTAATTGCCCGCGTTATGTCGTAAAACGTCACATGTTTCGTGTTTTCCAATAAAAGCAAGTGTTTCTTGGAAATCGGGGAGTTCTCCGTCGACCAGCGGTCAATTCGTGTATCCAGAGCAGTTCGTCATTCCTTGGCTAGCCCAAAAGGCTGCCTACTACAGGGACTGGATCGCGATGCTGGCCAATTAGACGGAGAATGTGTGTCCTGCTCACCCCGGGGCACGTGACACTATCACCAAATCTGCAACTTCAAATTCAACCTTTCTTCTATACTCTGTATTAGTATGTAGAAAATATCCACAAATCCTTTCATGAGAACAAAATAAGTCACATGGATCACTTACCGCAGGTCTTCGTATTAATATTATTATTTGAACTCCCCTCTGCATGCTCATTGGTGCCTATGACGAAAAACTTTATTTGTTTGTGTAAGTAATCTTGCATTGCAAGCTAAAGTGATCGATACATGCATGTATTATGTTTTAATGTCGATCAATTGTACACATGGATATCGATGAACTTGTCGTTATTAAGGGTCTTTTTATATCTCTGATCATCTCTTTCACGTCCTTCCTATTAATGCTGCCATTAATCAAGCAACGAGGGCTTACATACGAATGACGTCACAAGTTCTAAGATGTTTATAAGAAAGTGCAACTGCACTCAGCTATTTGCCTCATTTGCATAATGAGGGCGCATGCCTTGCGTCACGAAGAAATCTTCTTCGCCCCATTATATAATCAAGATGGAGTGTGCTCTAGGAGATAAACATTAGTGCTACAATCACAGCAACAGCACCCTCAAATTAAGGAATAGTACGAGAGCATTGCCTTATTTATACGTCCAAAGAAGCACCCTCAAGATAAATCGACATCAATGTCAATGAAATTGAAATAGAAATGATAGGCATAGCAGCATGACATGTCAGACTAAACAAGTGTTCATTTATCATGGGTTAATTTGGGGGGTGGGGGGGGGTACACTGCGACCTGTTTTGTAACACTTTGTCTGAAAGCGCATTGAAAATCATTGAAATAATTAACATGGAGTAGATATAAAAGCATGAAAGCTTAAAAAAATCCAAAAGAGATGTGTTTCGTATGGCTTCTGAGCTGCGGCTGAGGCAATTGTCATAACTCATATCGGAGCTCATCTGAATGCGCCTGTGCTAAAAACCAGTAATCAATTCTGAGTGAGGAGACACAGCCTTTAAATTCGGATGCTAAATTGTGACTCGCATTTTTAATATCTTGTCATTAAATTGGTCGCAATTCAATCATTTCTTCGTGTGTTAATAAAGGGATGGGGAACTGACTTTTAAGTGATGTTCTATTGACTCATAGCACCAATTGATAGCATTCCGTGCCAAAAACACCATGCCTGGATGCAAGTGTAAGGAAATAATGCATTCCGAATATCGGGGTTGGCATTGCGCTTATTGGAGAATGGCTTCCATTACGAAGCAAACGTCAGCTGAGGGCTTGCCGTGATTGGTCCCGTTCCCCTCGTGAAGCTATCGATTTCGGCCAATCAGAGCAGATCATCTTCGCCATAAAAGGACATCTTTGTTGTTTACGAAACGAAAGCGCATGCGTGGTGCACTCTGGCTGACCTTTTTACTGTTTCAGGATGAGAAACCATGGTAGGTGTCCTAGAAAATCGCTTGTTAAAATAAGAAAAATAGCGAAAAAAAAAAATTTTCGCGCCTGACTGGTGGCAAAATGATTATTCTATCTACGTATTTCCGAAAAGAAATTAAAAAAAAAAAAAAATATCCAGGGGTTTAGTCGCAGGACACGCTGATGTAAAGAGGCCCATTGTAAAAGACGTCACGCCTAGTTAGCAATATATCTCCCGCAAAATCCTTAGCGATGATATTCCTTGTGGGGGCCAGGCATAGAAATCATTTTTGGTGCATCAAATAACGACTCAAAGTCCATTTTTAACCAGTTCTCCCTCCCTTTAATGCTATGTAATGGTTGTGTACAGAGCACATGTTCATGTCTACTATTCCATTGGCATGGATGATCACGGAGGCAGGATTTCAACAATATGAACTTGGTATAAGTTTGTTTTATTCACAGCTGATTCTTGAATATACGGTGCATATAATTATATAAAATATACATATAATTTATTAGGCTTAAAATTATATTGTACTTTACCCAGCTACAGTTAAGACAAATTCTGCGTAATCTTTTTTCTTTAAGTTGATACTTATTTGTGGTCTCTAAATTCATCAGCAATACAGTTTCCAATGATTTTCAAGAGCTTGAAGATCAACATGATAACTGCACAATAGCATGCGTCCCAGCAACAGGTGCTTGCAGCATTGTAAGTGTGTGTGAATGCGTGGGATAAGTTTTCTAATATAAAATCTGCTTCAGATATATATGACACAATAGTATATAATCGATACAAAGAGTATAAAGGTATGCATATGTAACGTTTTTTCGGACAGTAACAATCATTGTCATTGGTTTCCATTGGTGGCATTTTGATGGAAGTCGACATGTTTGTTGAATCCTTCGGGGTTCTGTTAGGTAGTACCATGAAAGTTGACGATACAGTGACTTCCCAACCCGTCTATTTCAGAATCGTCAACAGAAACCTTCAAGTGAAAGTAAAGCAGTGTTGGTTATATGCTCCTGCAAAAGAAACAAGTCAAATTAGGACAAAGAATCAAATACTCCGCTCTACTGATTCCTTAATTTGACCTAAGCCTCGATGAGAAATTTAAAGGGATGGGGAACTGAATTTTAAGTGATGTTCTATTGACTCATAGCACCAATTGATAGCATTCCGTGCCAAAAACACCATGCCTGGATGCAAGTGTAAGGAAATATCGGGGTTAGCATTGCGCTTATGGGAGAATAGCTTCCATTACGAAGTATAGGAGGCAAACGTCAGCTGAGGGCTTGCCGTGATTGGTCCCGTTCCCCTCGTGAAGCTATCGATTTCACTCAATCAGAGCAGAGCATCTTCGCCATAAAAGGACATCTTTGTTGGTTACGAAACGAGAGCGCATGCGTGGTGCACTCTGGCTGACCTTTTTACTGTTTCAGGATGAGAAACCATGATAGGTGTCCTAGAAAATCGCTTGTTAAAATAAGAAAAATAGCGAAAAATATTTTTTTTCGCGCCTGACTGGTGGCAAAATGATGATTCTATCTATTTCCGAAAAGAAAATAAAAAAATATCCAGGGGTTTAGTCGCAGAACACGCTGATATGACGAGGCCTATTGTAAAAGATGGGGAACTCGGTGTTTCATCACAGCGTCTGACGTCACGCCTAATTAGCAATATGTTTCCCGCGAAATCGTTAGCGATGATATTCCTTGAGTGGGCCAGACATAGGAATCATTTTTGGTGCATCAAATAACGACTCAAAGTCCATTTTTAACAAGTTCTCCCTCCCTTTAATGAAATGCATTTGATGGTGGAAATAGTTGGATTGCTGATAATATTATCATTTAATTCGCCCACACAGTTCAAAGTCGGAAAGACAACGAACAAACACGTGATCGCAGAATAAACATTCCTTCAAAAGCCTACAATTGTGTGCATAGGTGCACCTCATATATCCATTTTATATTCTTCTCATTTATAAATTTGTATGCAGTGTTTTCGATTGTTATGGTCATGGCTTAAAAACAGCTTTTGTAGCATGGTGCCATCTGCCAAATAAAACTCAATCTCAAATCTCTCAGTTCTAATTCGTGTGCTTCATTGTTAGAGAAGTACAAACTGGGATTTGGGGGCCAATTTTGAAATTGGGCCCCATTTCGCATTGATATATACCGTAAGTTCCGCAAAATAATCAGTATCAATGTGCCATTCTCTCAGAAAGAGTTTCTATTACTGTACATGTATTTAAGATGTCACATGTAATTAAAGTTAATGAAAATCTGAATTAGAACTAATGCCACTCAATGAGCGTGGTTCATGTAGTAGTTTGAGCGTGCATAATATGTGCATAATGCACGCTGAGCAATCAGCCAATCAGAGGCATTGATTGTTAGATCGGTAACAACGCATCTGATTGGTAGCAGCAGTCACATCTCAGCCAATCATCGCTCTGGAGTCCGAAATACAAACATTTGCAAAATGGCTGATCTCTCAATTTGAAATTTCCGAAGATAATTCAGGAGATAATACTATTTCCAGTGTAATATAATGGAGGGAATCCAGTCAAATTCGTTGTATGTTTTTATGGAGGGAATCCAGTCAAATTCGTTGTATGTTTTTCACCTGCTTCAAAATACCGTAATTATTAATAACCCGACTAATAATGGTATACATCAGCATTGTCATGCCATGGTCGCAACACGTAACCATAGCAACGCCTACAAGCACAGAAAACTGCATCCTCACTGAACCAAAATGTGAAGCTAGAAGCGATCAACTTACCCAATAAACTATCCCAATCAAAAATGATTTTGATGTGATGCATGCAGAATGTGTTACCTGCATACGCGTCGGTCTGAAGAGGAATGATGAGACTAATATTACACTTAAATGTTTTGCTTGCATGTAATGCAGGCCCATTTGCATATCACTGGTAAGGAATTCCCCAGTTCCATGGTCTACGTGTCAACTTTCGATGCAGACGTGGCCATGTGTTCTGTGGGCGTAGCTGTCGATCAGAGACTGAGAGAGTTATTCGGAAGGTTTTGTGACGCTGTATACCCCTCCGGCAAAGATTAAGCATGATGAATTCCTATCTGCATGGTTATATGAAAGGCCTTTCTCCTTTTGAATATTGATCGATGCATCGAGGATTAATGCCTTAATTGTGGGGTTTATCATAATGCAGGTGTTAGGTGCATGTAACTTGTGTTCTCTAATTGCTTTCTTATAGCGATTGGGTATTTGTTGGAAGCAGCGGGTGAATTTACATTGTACCTTCAGTATTCATCGCCAACTTGACCAAAGTGTCTATCTGAATTTGGTCAGCAATAGATCAACCTACTTATGGTGATACTGTCACATCTCGTGAATGAATGTGATGCTATGGAACCTACTCGGCTTGCCACAGTACTGACCAAAATGTGTATCAATATTACGCTGTACGTATGGTGTAGATGATGATATATGGATGATCAATATCGCAAAAATTCCATATCACCCAAGGTTTTAGTGATATCATTTGAGATTTAAGTGTCATCATTAGCAGAGTAAATTGGTACTCCGGTATGTACAATAGTAGTTTATCCTTACTTGGTTGTATCTATCTAATTGCTATGTAACATTGGAGCTACGTTATGCGAACTCGAAGTGGCATAGCAATGCTTTCAGTTTCGCTTTGCGACGGGGCTAAAAGTTAATGCAGCAAGCATTAGCGATTGTAAAAGAAGTTGAAGTATTGGAAGTGGCACCAAGAAGTATGTTCTTTCATGTCACAATACAGTGGCTCTGGGGTTCAGTTAGAGAAATTGACCAATCCTAAATCTGAATCTGGTTATCAACCTGATCAGACAAATGTCAACACCTCCATATCCATAAAATCCTTAAAAAATCAGTGTGATTTGGATCTACATTTCATTCATGACTGATTTGAGATATAATACAAAGAAAAGTAGCAACATAAAAAGGGCCTAACTGGTAACTTAGTAATAGTTACTTAATTTTGCTTAGTTGTGTTTAGCTGAGCAAATTGCTCGCCTATAGCATTTTGGAGAGCTAAAAATTGCTCACGTGTCCATTTTAAATCGTAAAGACTGCGATCACACAAGTGTATGCATAATCATGTAGATACCTGCATGGTCATTGCGTATGATATAACACGATAAATGCACCATAACATCAGCATACAGTTCACTGGCCTCGTTAATTATCATCAAGTGGACTAATTGAATCCGCGCATCAATTTCAGCATCTCCTTCGGGCGCTGTTTGCTGCCTCGTGCCGTTCGCATGCAACACACACTGCATTCACCCTTCTCGGCCGCATCTCACGGAGCAAGAGACTGTGATCGATTGGCGAACGAGGGAAACGAGGACCCGTATCTGGTATCTGGACACTGTCCCGGCCATTTCCTCGAAATAGCTGAAGGGCTGCATCATGACTCACCGATGATGAATCATAACGCACCATCATAACGTTCTTATCAGACGTGCGTCGCGTATGCAAGTGGCTTACATTATGCTTGATAACAAAGCCATTCATGATTCTGATCAAATAATCTCCGTGGGGTTTTATGTTATCCCTTTCAACAGACAGGTATTCCGTTGATACTCTGATTCTAACACATGGATAATTTAGTTACGTTATCTTCAGAAATTATGAGGATCTAATAACATGTAGTATTTGTCACAAACATAACTATACTCCTATATAATATTAACTGCAAATTAGCATAATCAGATATCGCTGTGTTACCATGTAGCATGCTGCCTAATTAGAATGTAATCATTTTTAATCAGATTCTGTTTAAATAGCGACTATAACTTGTATACAAAGATGTTTAGGGGCCTAAGTGTGAATTGCTTCACGTGGATATCCAGACTTACAAATAAACAAAGAAAGAAAAAAAAAGTCGCTAATAGATAATAAACACCAACAACGCTGCTCATTAACTACCTTCTCAAAGCAAACAGAATCCATGTTTTGAATCAAAGGTCTCCAATATACAAATAAAAATACGTCAAAAGGTATCATAAATATGAACCCATAGAAATAACAATTAGATAAAAATAAGTGAAATGTCTTCCAGACAATCGAAGGGGTATCAACAACAGTGATTTAGACTGACACCAAAAGCACATAAAACAGGTCTGTTAATTCTAAGGAACCGCCGAGCGAATAGGGCACAGAGCACATCACAAGACGATTTGGCCTCACCGCGCCCCCTGCAACCCCCCGCGGGGTTACCATGGAAACACGCCAACCATCTGGCATTGGTCAGAGGTAATAAAGAATGTCCAATTGAACATTACGCACGTCATACAAGATTGGATACTATATATGCGCTACTCTTACACCAACATTATCTAATCAACATGGTGTTATTTGCCCGGGTGATAAGAGTCCTTATCGATCGAGTCTTAAGGGCCACGTGACACCAGCAAGGAAGCCCCACAGGGCACCTCCACGAGATTCGTGATGATCCATCGCAAGTGTCGAAGATTGATTCTCTATTTTCGATTTCCTTTTCTCTTTCAGAATTAGAGACGAAGGATTTGTCATCGTTCTCTTCGGATCGCATCGCACCGATTCTGAAATCAGAGAACACGGAACTAGTATCGAATCACGAGAATGTTGAGTGCAGGCCAAGTACACTTTCAAATCGAGCAAAAATGGCTGAATTATAACGAGATTATAAATACCAGGGGTGATAGCGTCACATATAGTGTTCATATTGCAACATAAACCATCTCGAAGCTGACATATCACGTTGGTATAATACTATAATTACACACGCAGGCCGAGCTATATAATACTTGAAGAGCGGTATTCAAGTACCCTTATACTAAGCACTGTAGTTGGTAGCAATATTTATAAACAGTAGCGTATATATATATATATATATCTATATTACCACCGCGTTTAACAAATAGCGTTGATTGATGGGTGACTGATTATAATGAATATACATACAAAACCGCGCAGTGAAATGAAAGCCGGCCTTACTCCATCGTGCAGCGATCAATTGCGAATCAGTCGCTTTGAGCCGAGAGCTGTTGATGGCTCTTTGTGTTGGTCATTTGGCCAGAGCGGTCATTCGATGTTGCGAATTCTTGTGGTGTGACGCAGGAGTTGCATATAGGGGGAAGCCTTCTACTGCTCTTGCTTGAACCTCTCCTATTCTGCGAGGCAGGCGAGGCCCAGAGCAACGCCGAGCAGCGAGAGAGGAACACCGATGTCGTCATCGTTTCATCCTGATAACGCAACGTGAGTGTGTATAGCTGTAATTATCGCCGCCGTCAGAGCTGATAACACGTGCTTCAGCTGCAGCAACCCTTGCTTTGCATGAACATAGCTCATTTGTATCGCTTCGTCACAGCGCTGCTTTGTTTGAGGTTGGAAGGAGTGATCGTAGTTCGAATGAGTCATGCCGCACTGTAGTGAGTGACTCGCCTACCTGTCAGTGCTGTCACCGCCGCGCGTGGCTTTTAACTCAAACGCAACCGTCGTTGGATATAACATTCACTCCTTGCATAATTGGCGAAAGGCGATCAACGAGCGCATCTCTTTTATCCTTCTGCAGGTAATTAAGGAATGTTCCAGGTATTAGCGTCGATTCATGCATGTATTCGCCATTTTCATGGAGCGTGATCGCAGATGCTGACAGCAACATCAACAGATGCGATCTCTTGTTCAACTGTTCGTCACAGGTGATGCACGTGTGTGTGTTGTATTTGCAACGAGAGATTCTTTCGCGTGGCGGTGGACATTATTAGATGCTAATTGGTCGCGTCGCTCTTTTGCCCTGCGATTAATCAGGTGCTGTGTGCCCCCGCGGTCCCTTCATTCGCCTCTACGTATACTTAAACTCCTACGTCTCCTCGTCTTCATGTATCTCCTCATGAAATACCACGAGTTGCAAAGCGGATATGACTGTGTCTCTCTCCCACGCATCAAGTACATTGAATGATTACCATTCATTCCGCTGCAGAGAGAGTGAGCGAGTGAGTTTTATTGCCTGAATACCGATTTATTATTGCACGCACACTCGCAGCTGTCTTTTGGCCGAAGCAGCACGCCGAACGCCATGCAGACATCCTTTCCTCTCTGCTCCTCTCTGCTCCTCCTCATTTTCCTCCTCATTTTCCTCCCGAGTGTTGGTTTGCAGGCCACGTTGCTGCATTGTATGAGCGATCGCTGTCATTCTCCTCAAATATCAGTCACGCAAACCGTGTCGTGGATCTCAACTACATAATTTATGCTAATCACTTTGAAAGACGTCGAATTGGCATTTAGCAAATGAACAGATTCAAATCGATGACATCGTTAACTCGTGAATTCATTCATCAATGAAACTCGATCACCTTTCCAACTGCTGCCATCATTCGTGCAACATTAATTGTTCTTAAGCATCAACATTGTATCAAAACACAATTGTGGTTTATAATTAATGTGCCTTTTTTCTCTGTTTTTTCTCTTTGCCCTGAGGGGCCAACAGACGTCTGCCAACGGCGTCGGCACAGTGACCAACAACACAGCCATCACAAAGAACAAGTGTCTGTAATCTCACAAGCAATATAGGAAAAACCGCAGTGAATAAAATACGCCGGTGGATTGGCGTAACGCGAGACGGCTATCTGCTGTTCCAACTGCTCTGATACGCAAACTGCATCAGTGGCGGCTGCAGCCACAGCAGCTGTAATAGGTTTGTCTTTATCAGGCGTGTGACCCTCGCAGTAACAGAACGACGTCTGCCAATGAAGAGAACAAGAGCTCTTAGGGAATAGGCCCCTCCGTCGTCCATAAATACCAGTGATAGCTGTAGTTGCTTGCTATGTCCACACGCTTGGAGGTGCGTCGCTCGTGTTGCCATGACAATCGTCAAGGACAACGACTGTGACTCGGCGTTTGTGAGGACGGAAACTACACCAGTTGCCATGGATACCTGTGAGCCACAGAACAAAGTGCTGCATGCTCCGAGTACACGTGGAGGTAAACCCGCGCGGTCAAATCACAGAGGTCGTGGTGGAGGTCATGGGAGTAAAGGTCAAGGTCACTGCGTCAAATTGGCTTTCTACAAAGAGATTGGCACAGGCGAGGTCTACAAGCCCGGAGGTAAGAGTCTTTACCTCTTCTTCTTAGTCTTAAGTCGATATGTATTGCTGGAGAACTGTGCACTTGACTGCATTTAAGTAAGCAGAAATCGCATTCTACATTGAGATGCGATGCAGATTCTCCGCATGCAGGAGAGAAGAGGGTGTTAGCTGAGGGATGGACAATCGTAGACTGTAATAGCACGGGGCTCGTGGCCTGTTTAAGGTGCTGGGTTGTGGCTGAAGTGTTTTCTGAGGGGAAATAGCGGTGGTTAAAGGCACCTTTAATGAGCTAGCTGCTTCGGCAAATGCACTCAGCACCGTCGTCTCGTAGGGATGTCTCGGAAAGCGGATCTTAAACCGTCGTTTCTGTCAAATCAATCAATGGATTCCCTTTGCTCCCGAAAGAAGAGGCACGGATTGCATTGGGAAAACGTCTGGCAGAGGAGCCATCTATCAACATCAGGATATCAACAGCTAGGATTCCTCTTGAATCATGCAATTAACGCTGATTAAGACAGTACTCTAGATTATCTATTTGTAGTTTTGTAAACGCTGGATATTAGGTGTCGCTATCATCACCAGTCATCGATTCTTGACATTGATTGATCTGGATGTCCGCCGGGGAAGGGGGCGGGAGTTCTTTGTGAATGATACGGGGGAGGTTGGAGTAAGCCTCTTTCATTATATTATACACGTGTTAAACCCGCATATATTATACAAATGCTTTTATGTGTTCAGAATGGAGATAAAAATGGAACGCCTGTAGCTCTTCTTTCCTGTTTCTGCTCAAAGGTTGGCTCATTCATCGAGATTATAAGCGATGGGTGAGCAATTGATCTCTGCATTGTTTGGGCTGCGGCATAATGTACAATGGTAAATGGCATGCCAATACCTGAAATAGCCCTTGGATTAAGATCGAATAACCTATTTGTACTAGTGTGTCACTATTGCGCATTCAGTGATGTGTGTATCAATCCCTCTTCCTTCATCACCGATAGCCCCCTCCTCCGCCTCCTCCTCTATAATGCATGCCAGCCCCCTTCCCCTTTGCTCTGCTCAACCCCCATCACCTGCACCCCCTCCGTCACCTATACATCCACGTGCATTCAATATACAAGGCGATGAAACCCGTAATTGACCAGAATGTTTCACGCGCAGCGGAGTAATCATTTCGGATTCCATCAACTCGAAATTGATCCATCTCTCATCGTTACAGCCCAGTTGTGTTATCCTCGCGCATGTTATATTAATTACCTCAACGCCAAGCCATAAGCAGGGGGCTTCGATGCATTGGCTGCATCTCCATTCAGATGTATCTATATCTCCTTGTTATGTAATAGTACGGTGATTGCATGCGACTGTAAGGTCGACATTTTTATCGATCCTTGCCGAGGAGGAGGAGAGCGGCTGGCATTTGAGCCCCGTTGCGACCCAACCGACCTGTTCTTATTCGCAGTTATATTGGCTCTCGGTTCTCCGTAATCATTCCGTTTCGATTTCATCCTCTTGTTATCTCAATTCAGCCGTAATTTAATCCTCCTGCTTTCTTATTGCATCGTATCTCAGAAATTGCGCTCCTTTGTTTACTGTTTGTGGAACCTTGTACACGTGACGAAATGCACCATTATTTCTGTGTTCATTGCATTACTACCCGTTGATTTCCTGTCTTGCCCGTGGATACATGAGTATATGACTAGCTTCCACAAAGGACCATCTATAGGCCACTTACAGTACGTATAACGGTATAAGCTTCCCTATCAGGACCTAAATAGCCTATAGCCTTAGGCTATAGATACTATTACAGGGTTGGCATAAGAGGCCATATATCAGCGTGTATATATCTTCCAGCGGTATGTAAATTAAATCTACAGCATCGCAAGCCTCTCGCTTCTCGCTTTAAATCCCTCGCTCCCGTTTGTTGTCATTAGATACAGAGGCCCATGTGTCCACGCTCCCATCCGCATTGCGTACGCGCATCACGATCACATTATGCTGGTTACTGGGATTTGCCTTGGGCTTTTCTCGATACTCTCAATCCCGTATCACAATACGTTGAATCTGCGTTTCTCTAACCCATGATTTCCATCATCCTCCTATCTCCTCAATGTCCTCCTCAATACTGTACCTCACCTCCTGCCTCCACATCTGCCTCCTCCTCCGCCTCCTCTTTCTTCGTCATCCCCTTGTTACACGCTTGTCATCCCGCGTTAAGCAGACAAAGCCAAGACATCGTGCACCTTGTGAGCTGCTCTCCAAGCGGCGCGTTGCATCAGTCATTGATTTATACCAATGGATACTTTATTGCCACAACGAGCTATTTATCGCCCCTTCGATGCACTCTGATGCCGACGAGAAAAAAGCCAACCTTGCAAGCTGAAACCAACGTTCAGCAGCGGAGACCACAGGAAAGCTTCGCACGCCGCATGCATCTCTATATTCCACCGTAAAACGTAATCTTCTATATTGCCTCAGGTACAACACACGCACAATACTTGATTATACATGACGTGTATACAGTTCAGCATCTTCAACACAAGGCGAACCGACCGATGCGAACGCTCGACACTGATGCTATTACGATGAGATGACATAGCCGCTTCTAACAAAAGCGGATTCATCTCTTTCTCATTCAGCAAACTCGCTATTAGGCTAATTGGTGAGCTGTCAGGTGAGGGGGGGGGGGCATATTATATAGAACACCACCACATCACTACGCATGCCCTCTGCACAGCCCTGAACATGCAAGCAGCAGCACTGTTACCAGGATTAAGTTACTTGTTATACAAATAAACCCTTGCCTCTTGATTGAATAGTGGTTCAGAAATGTTGAACCTGCTCCGCTCAGAACGACAGCTGTAAACGGATTCTGCACTCTTGATGTGTTTTTATAGCCCAGGATCTCAGAGACCCCTGAGTGTGATCTCGTTGTGGGTTCGCTTGACCTCTAGTGCTTCGGGTATTAAGAGTTCAAATATATGTATGCCATGATTAGCTGATGACCTCTTGAGGCTCTTGGCGTAGCACCTCCCTCGTAATCTGCATTAGTTGCTCGTTTGCTTTTATTGAATCAATACCAGCATTATGTCAGCGGAGACATCGTTCATACACGTCGGCCTTTTCGGTGGGCGCCGCCTCTACCTCTTCCAGCATTGCACCCAACTGCATGCATCTATTGATTGTAGACCAGACAGCCGCTTGCGATGGATGTTGTCTGTTAAGTGAACCAAAAGAATGCTGCCTGCATCCTGCAGTGCCAGCAACTGGCCTCACTGCTCCATCGCAAACAAAGAACTAATTGCTCAGGTTTTCGGGTTTGTTTCGAACTCTCGGGTATTCGATCAGCAAAGCATCATAACATAAAGATCAGGCACCTTAGGTTGTTCGAGGGTTCGTTACACCAGACCACAAAATAAGAGAGTCCGGTGTTTTGCGGGAGGTGAGAGGTTTTATGCTTACTGCATGCTGGCGGTGATTTCCGAGGTAATGACACCTTGCTGGCGATTCATTGCAAACGAGTCTTTGGCGCTGCATGTGGCGTTTTTCAATTGGTAATTATCGTATTGTGTCAAGGGATTACTCAATAATGGATGCCAGAATGAAGGGTGTTATTCGTGTGCTGTATGATTTCCATTGTGTGTGTGTATATATGTATACAGCAACATTGATATGTGTACATTTAGCGAAACCATATCCGCATGTTCCACTCGAGAAAATTGTATAGAAGGACAAAGAAAGGATAAAGGCGTTTATCTTCCAATCTTCCCCTCTTCCTTCCACGCAAACGTCCACAGCGATTACTCTCTACATTAAGAGGGTCGTAAGATGGGGCAGGAAGAACAAGCAGGAGGAGGAAAATGAGGAGGAAGAAGAGAAACAGGAGGTCGTCTGCAAAGCACTCTGAATGACAAATCCTCCGCGAGGAGAAAGCTCATTGAGAGAAGCAAGCAGAAAGCGTGATCGATTGCGGGAATTTTCAAAGCATGCAATCCTCCGTCCGCTTAACACGGAATCTCACAACGCACAAGCAGACGGACAACATGCATGGTACCAGATCCCCCTTGACGCGTGATCCATTGAACAAAGTGCATGCATGGCGAAATGGATCTCTCAAGGCGAATGGTAGCCGACTGATTGCATCTGATTAACGGGTCGTAAGCGAACGCCACCCGAGCCGCTAGACGTCCTCTCTTTTTACACCTGTGCTTTGGCTGGCGTGGAATGTGTATAGTTACAGGGCACAATGAGGTGGTTTTTTCCTAGTGGGAAAGAAATGTCCATGCATTTGTTGGGCGTGTGCTTATGAGGAAATGTCATTCTGTTTTTGAGGAACAGACGACAGAGGACATTGTCCGCGATGAGCTGCTGGTGAATGTACTTCATTATGATGAGATTGACTTGATTCCTTTACGTTTAGTCTGGCTCAGGGAGGAGGTGAAGGAGGAGGAGGAGGAGGAGGAGGAGGAGGAGGAGAAGAAGGGGAAGGCGTTGACCGCTTCAATAAGTGATCTTTGTTAAACATCTTTGGTGTCGCGATGGTTACTGTGCGATGTCACCCACAGCGAGACTATGGTACAGTGTATGTTGTACATGCACATCTTGCGTACACGTGTATACATATCTATAATCTAGATGATCATATCATCCACATCGAAGGAACGTTACACGCATGATGCAATATTCCGACCAATATGTTTGTCTCTTCCGTGAACCCTGTTACTCTGCATGGTTAAGCTAACACAGTGCATGCATGTAACACCATGAAATAGTGCTTTACACATTGATTGACATCTTCCAGATGCGGTTTACATCGACAACAGTCGACCCGACCATCCGTTCTTTGTGTGTGAAATCGAAGAGTTAAAAGCGGTGAGTATTCAGCATCTTAATTGTCATTGCTTAAATATAAATATATGAGGCTCAGTTTGTGTAGCGTGAAGTGGCTGTCATTGTGTTAGGAGATTTCTGCTTGAAGAAAGGAACACGTTGTTGCCTCGTCTTTATTCGACGCGGCATGTGCCAATTCAATCTCGTCAATGCGGCGGAGAGCTTCCATCGCTTCCTGGCTTCTCTCCTTTGCCCCGAAGTCATAAATAATAATGGAATGAACGAGTGCGTTATGATTACCAAGTTCATGATCATTCCCGGGAATCATAACGTGTTCATAATCATGCAATTTGACCGTAGGCGTAGCTGAACTCTGATTCTGGGCTATTCAAAGCTATCTGTGCTTCTTTAGTTCTACTTGAATTGTTAAATCTTTAGTAATTAATACTAAATATTCCATGCTCTCTTAGAAGCATTATTTATAGTGTGTTTAGTCAGGGACCAAATTGTGTTCACTGAAATTGTCAATTTGCCGAACGAACCTCAACCATACTTTCGCAGAATTTGGGAACTATTTCCACGATCCATTTTCAATTTTTTAATATGTATCAAGAAGGTAAGAACGTGATCAGTGTAAAATACTGGGTACGTTAATTAAGCCCATGCTCTAATTAATTAGCTCTTCCATTCTTTTCTATTTTCAGGATAAACGTAACCGTACATTCGTCACTGCCAAATGGTATTTTAGAGCGGCGGAGGTTCCTGACAGTGTGTATACGCATCTGGTACAGGACAGACATACAGAGAATGGTAAGTGTCTTTCTATAAGTCATTCAGCACCTCGCATGATCACCATGTCACCCCTATGTGTCCACTGTCCATGCAAGACATGATCGAAGCACGATGAAAATACACGCAATCTGCTCTAATAACACATCACGTATTTAATCGAGAAAGGCTATCCATTTATTAACCACAAGCCAGGCGTTGGTCGGCTTGATTCATTCTTTGTTCCCAATTCCATTACCAGTTGGCTGGCAGATTCATTTACACCGAGCATCAATCAAGATTATCACGTGCAGCAATGTAAACAATCTAAGCATGCAATGCCGATACGAATGTCACGATGGCGCTCATTGGCCGAGTATGACCTCTGACCTCAGCTTCCGACGAATCAGGTGGTCCATAGCATCTGTCATTGACCTCGTTCCAACAACATGGCGGAGGCTTCATAGTTTGCGTGTTCGGGTAAATTTTTTCTTCGTTTGTACAATTCATCGGCGTTTTTACGTTTTTAAGGACGAGTCGGTACGATTTTAATAGCATAGAGAATAGTATTTTTCGGTCTTTAGTGCTTCTTGTCCCCATTTGACCCTCCAATTTGCTTCTTAGTTTCTCCTTCAAGACGCCTTTGTCAGTGACTATTTCCAATTCAACCCCGAAAACTAGACCTCTGCTTTGCCTCGGATCGAGCGAATCGACATCGGCAGTGGGTCAATCGATCTGGGATCAAACCAAGGTTTTAGGCTTACACATCGACGGATAGCAAGTAGTAGTAGTAGTAGTACAGTTAGAAACTAATGTGGGATAATCAGAAATAGGCATGAACATGATGAAGGAATTCCTACCGGGGGTCACTTTCTCGGGACGTCGACTTTTGTCGTTACCCGATCATTCATTGCGTCAATCACCCCATTCACTATTATTCAGTCATTGGATCATTGAACTATCAATTGAATGATAATGGACGTTAGATTATTCTTTTTACTTTAAAACCTTCTGTTTCTTATTGTTTTTATTTTCAGGTTCAAAAATCAAAGATTGGGATAATTAGTTTTATAATTTAGTAGAGAGATGAGTCTGAGATAGTCACAGTGTGTTTTCCTTGTTGCATGTTATAACATTATGGGTTACAAGGATGTTGGGTCATTTAAAGTTTGCACTAAATTATTCAAATTATATTATTTGGATATCAATAAGCCCATGATTATATTTGGTATTGCTCAGTTATTGAAGGAATCAACAAAATGATAAAATTTGATGTTTTCACTTATTACACTAATTGATTTAATTTTTAAAGCGAACCTTGCTTTTGCAACTGCCTCTGCTCTGTTGTCTGTAGCTTCTAATCTAAGACTACTCAGGTTAGAGAAATGAATTACTAGTAGTAAATACTAGTAATTATGACAGATGAGTGATGACTGTTGTATAACTGGATTTTTAGGTTTGTTGATGATTCTGTTGCTTCATATTACATGTAATGAATGTAATTCATCATATTATGGTTTGAATTCCTATTTGACATGGTGTATCAATCCTTGAACTGCCCTTAGTGCACTCATTGACCCCTCTTCTCCTAATTATTAATAAAAAATTATTGCAGATTCGGGGCGTGAGTTGGTCATCCAGGACCCAATAATTCGTGCAAGAGAACTGTTCATCTCAAGTGTATCGGACACGTTCCCTGTCTCAGCCATCAGGTAAGATTGCTCATCATGCAGAGTGATTTCATAGACAAATGCCACGGAATTACTATGTGCGAACCATTTGGTAAAGAAATAGAGAGGCATAGTGTTTCATCATTAACTCATTTAACTGACGGCATTTCTCTATAATTCTACACATAATAGTATAGTAGAAGTTGCTCTTTAGACCTTTTCAAAATTACAATTTACAGTATTTACCGGTTATTTTACTTATTTATAAGCTTCAATTGCCAGTTACGTTTTCTTAAAACTGATTTATTAAACTCATAGAGAGCAGTGCAGTGCAACCCATATTTTTATTTAGTTAGTTTTCAATAATCACGATCTTATGATTTTTTTTTTTTTCCCCTTTTTTATCGCTCTATTTGCCATTTTGAGGTTGAAACTTGAAATACTTGTTGCAGATTACTGTATAATAATCAATAATAATAGTAATAATAATAATAATAATAATAATAATAATAATGTATTCAATTAGAGTGCTAAAACATCAAATAAGAAACAATTTCTAAGCACTTTAAAAAGACTAAAAATAAAAAATATAATAAAAGAGACAGAATACTGATGGAATTCATCAGCAAGAAACTGGTTCGTTGAAAGCACAATTAAATAAAAATGTCTTTAGTTGTTTCTTAAAAGTCACTGGATTTCTCATAGACCGAATATTGAGTGGGAGTAAGTTCCACTGCTGTATGTGGTTTCAACTTTCCCATACTTGCGATTAAAATCTGTGTATAACTTTTGCCAATTCCATGAATGACCCATGTTGCCATGCATTGTTTACCTGCCCTGACCTGCATGCTCCTGGATGATGACTACTTATGGTGTCATTTTCTATTAAGTTTTATATATTTGTATACATGAATATAGAAGAACTTTTTGCGGGCATCTGTGGTTTGTGTTCGGGCTCATCTTGCCAGAATTGACTCAGCTACTAGCCGCTTAATAGTGCATTTTACTTCTTGAATCTCTGCTGACGCCGTGTGATGACCACTAAGTGCATAATTAACATAACTTGTAGTTGTGGTGGCTGTGTCACTCCCTTGCTAATTGTGACTGTTGATAATTAAATAGCTAAAGTGTAAGTTAGAAAAAACGGATCCGGCGAAAAATTGCTATCATCCAAAGAACTCCCAAGATAAAGCACCTGTACTGAGAAAAAGGTGTCTTACTTCTGCAGTTACTAGAACAGATGAGTGGCAATAATTCTTCATACTTGTAGTACTTGCATACCACAAGCAAATCACTGGCTGTGTCCTCAAGGATTTTGTACACAAAGGCTGTGCTAACTGCTATTTGTGCTTATACGTACCGGGTATAGTGTTGCTACTTGCAAGGCTCGGTGCTGTGTTTTTGTTTGTTGAATAATTGAGGGTTGGTTGATTGAGTGTCAGTCTTGATGGAGTGCTGTTCGCTTCAGCATTGTCGCTTTTCATTCGTTATTACAATGGTGAATATCCTAACTGTGATTTACTATTCTCTGAGAGGCAACCACAATTTCACTGGGGACATTTTATCCGATTTTATTCAAGAATCAAGAATCAAGATGCTATTTTATTTTTCTTCTTGGTTACATTTACAAGTAGTCGAGTAGCTTTACTCATTTCCCTCAAAGTACTCTAAGGCAGTGCATTAATGTGTATGATCATGATCAACTGATGATACCCTACACTAAATAAACACGAGAAATCATCAAGAGCTAATTCCAATTGAAGGTCTGATGAATGAGTTCAGAGAGTCTTTTGTTGTGCGGCTCAAAGTGCTCATACAGCTTGCGTATAATATTTTCTTTCACTGGAGTATGTATGCGTCCTTTTCCTTCGATACATCCTGTTTCCACAACACAGAAAAAGCCGGTTTCATCGTTGAATTCAAACATATCTTTGCTTGTATAGCTGGGGACTCCCATGAATTCTTCTATACACTGCAGGATTTTAGCCTCGTTTTCTCCGATGAATCATCACCGTCCACGATAAAAAATTGTTGCCAATCAAAGGCGGATAATCATTTCTTGAAGCATTTGTCGTTGTAAGAAAGCTTGAGTGGTTCATATTCCAAGTTGATCTTGCCGATTTTTGAGTCGATTATGATCTCATTGAAGGTCATGCCTTTGTATTTGCGCTTGTACCCCACAGAAAGACCTTTCTCTATGCGGCAGAGGTGGAAGTAGTGCTCTGATATCAGCCTCGTTATCGGTCCCGAAGCATGACCAGCATTTTTTGCTCAGGGTGGAATTTCTTGATACGTCCTGGCACGAAGTCAAAATTGAAGTAGTCGGGGGTCTTCTCGAACAACACTTCTCTGTTGGCCATCTCTGGCAGACGCTTCAGATACCATTGTTCTCCCTCGGCCTAGGATGCATTATTTATGAAGTATCCTACCTCATTGCCAAGGGTGCTGATCCTTGGGTTCAGTGCTAGGAATCGGTTGATGGCCCCTCTGCCCCCTTTACGCACCCCAACTGGAATCAACGTTGGTTTAGCTCGCTTCCTTCTGCTCGGATCAATGGGTGGTAGTGGATTTACGTCATCTCTGAGCATTATTTTTTGGTCCTTTGCAAAGTCAAGTGTTTATTTTGGTTCTTCAGCAGTGTCGAGCGTTTTGTCAGCAGAGTCGGGTGTTAATTCTGGTTCTTCAGCAGTGTCGACTGTTAAATTGTCGTTCTTCAGCAGAGTTGAGCATTTTGTCAGCAGAGTCGGGTGTTAATTCTGGTTCTTCAACAGTGTCGAGCGTTTCGACAGAACAGTCAGGTTTTAATTCCGGTTCTTCAGCAATTTCAAGCGTTTCTTCAATGGTGTTGAGTGTTGATTCTCGTTCTTAGGCAGTGGCCACATCAGCAGAGATTTTTGATTCTCGGTGCTCATCTGTGTGAGTTGGTAGCTCTGTTTTTCCTTTTTCGTTGAGCTTCTCCTCATAAATTTCCACTCTACTACATCATCGGTGTACATGTATGTCGGTGGCTGTGTGTCAAATGAATCAGTTGTTGGTTCAATGAGCCTTAACGCGTCCATTTTGATTTGCGGTTCTGATCGCCGCACTTGAACTGGGTGAGGTATGAGCCAATTCCTCGGATTGTCTCTCGAAAATTGGTTGCGCCATTGTTCCGTAAAGCATCGGCGAGGACTGCGAGGTCCGGCACACGCAACTGCGCACCACTTACTCAGCTGGAGGTTTGTTTTGGGGAGGCTCAGAGATAAGATGGCATTGGCGATGAGAGCGGCCCCCGGGAACATCAGCAGAGCACTCTGCAGCTTCATACCCGAAGTACAACGTCGAATGGAGAAATGCACCAAAATATGGCACCAGTGTGACGCAATGTGTCATGCTACCAGAAAGTACTTGAAATTACCATTAATTAATATGTGAGATTTAAACAGGTGCAGAGATAATCAATAGTCATATCACACGTGTGAATTGTCAGAATACTTTGACCAATGCACCACTGAAGTTAACATAACGCGTGCGTGCCTCTATTAGTTCTCTCTAACTGTTCAATTTAACGTAACATTCCAGTATAACAAATGACAGTTTTGCTATAGACTATAACACTTCTGGTTCTCCAACCCCAGGGACCCATAGATCTGTTGTCTGTTGGGCAGTTAACACCTGTAGTATTTATTATTCAAGCTTAATACCGGTATTTATTACGTCACGTCATAAAAAATTGCAATCTAAATATTACATTTGGATATTTGTATTTTCAGAGGACGTTGCCAAGTTAGCCATTACGCGGATATCTTCCTAGCGAAGGATTTCCAGCCCCTACCGGACTCATTCTTTTATATTCTCGGATACAATCCGGAGACCAAGAGGCTGGCTACCACACAAGGGGAGATCCGGGTCGGCCCCAGCCACCAGGTGAATACGATGCTAAGCTTCATGCCTGCCGACTGCTTGCTCATTCTCGCCGCATGCCTCGCCCCCTGCGCTATTTGTAGCAGTCTATATATGCGATTATCCTGTCTCTCAGCCCCTATCAGCCCTACTCAAGCCTGATTGCCTTAGCAACGCCAATGACCTTTCACTGCCCTATTAGGAATTCCACGCACACGGCCCTTTTTCTCTTTCAACGCTGACCCACTGGCCTCTGTGCTTATTTGTCCTTCAATGACCTCTAACTCTCTCTTCCAGGCTCGGTTGCCGACCCACCAGCCCAACGTCCGACCCGAGGACGTTCCCGAGTGCAGTGAGGACCTCGAGGACCTCGTCTGGGTGCCGTCTGCCGTGGCTGACAATGACCTCATCATGTACCTCAGGGCTGTGCGGTGAGTTATCAGTGGTTATTGTAACCATAAAGTGCTCATTTTATGTGTTGTGATAGGAGCATGGCGGCTTTTGTCGGCATGTGCGATGGTGGCTCCACTGAGGATGGCTGCGCCGCCGCTGCTATGGACGAAACCACGGCCAGGGCTTTCCAAATGGTGCGTGTACTTCCCCTTTCACCTCCTACAGTATAAGGGGAAACCCCGGTCCCGGTATGAGTTCATTGCCTCATTGTGTTTCCTGTATTTTGCAGCTCCACCTACAGAATTATGACACTGGGCGAGCACTCCAGGCTCTGGTTCAGCGGATTAACCCGAAAGCCATCGATAAGAGATGGACGGACGAAGAAGCGGTCAGTCTACACATCTTTTATATCTATGGATTTCTCCCCTTTTGCTTCCTAACTTGCCGTGATGATAATGACTCCTGTGCGTGTTTGTTGTGCGTGTTTGTTGTGCGTGATTCATAGCAGCTCTTCATTATGCAGTTTTCGGGTCATAAAGCCTTGAGGCATGTCTTCTCAACTCCGTGGAGTCGGATTACGCAACGCTTTCAGCTGATGTGAGGAATAATCACTGTAAATGCCCCCTCACACAGCCCCCCCCCTTGTTTTCGCCACCAGTTTAGCCTGAGGGGTCAGGGGCGGGGGGAGGGGCAGACAGCCCCCTCGGAGCTGATTTTAATGCGTCGTTGAGAAATCACCACGTTTTCAAGTGTCTCATTTGAGCGGGCATAAGTGGCATTCGGACGAATCCCCGATCAATAGTGCGTTATGATGGCCACTCAATCATAACGCACTCCCCCAATCGCTCGTGCGAACATCCACCTAAAGTGGTCTTTATGCTAATGTGGTCAAGTGTTGATGGCGATGGCTATCCGGTGACTTCACACCCTTGGCCATCGAGGCTTCAGTCTGAATAGTGTCTCATTGAATTTCTGTTTCCAGAAAAAGTTTGCCAAGGGCGTGCGTACGTATGGGAAGAACTTTTTTCGGGTTCAGAAGGAGCTGTTGCCCAGCAAGGAAACGGTCAGTAATGTATTTCGTTTTCTTTATTGTCATGCAGAATTGACACTGTTGGTGAGGGAGGGTGTGGCTCTCTAAGCTCATCTCCTCTGTCAATATGCACATCACGTGATCCCATTTCCCCTGTCCTGCCATCTGCCTTTGTCCTCTGTCTGTCACTTCTGCTCTCCGCCGCCAGGGGGCTGATCACACGCCCTCTAGTGGCTAAACATGGAAACCATTTCCTTGTGTACTGTCAGGCTTCTTTTAATTAATCCCCGGTGTTCGATTTCTCGTGTTTCACCACAATTGACAGGTATTATTATACGCTACAAGTTACAACGTGTACTCATAGCCTTATTCGCAATTCCCTAGTATTCTAAAAAGAAGTTCTTTTTAACGCGAATTATTGATTTATTTTACTTTTTGTTTCTCTCTGTTGCTGTTACAAAGGGCAATTCTTGTGTTATATTTCTAGGCTGTCGCGCTTCTCATGAAAAATGCATCGCAGCTTTTGCTTTTCGTCGCGGTGTCTTTGCGAGTGCTTTGTTTTTTTTTCGCTGCACTGCATTTTTTTCTCTCTCTTTCCTGTTGCGTGCACTTGATAGCGACATAATCGGCGCCCCATCCGCTGAATTATAGACTCGTAAGGTGATCAATAATTCAGTTAAATTGAATCCGGGTTCTGCTCAGTTGACTCGCGCAGACTGATCATTGTGCGCAAGCCGCCTTTGTTCCTGGTGCGTTATGATTTTAGAGCGTTATGATTCATACATCATTACGTCCGATACACTTGATAAGCGTTTATCGATCACGCTGTTTTGAAATCGATTGCCGTCTCTTGTATGTCGGTGCAGGCGGCGACGTTTCATTCTGTCTGCGCTGACTCTTGTTGCAAGTCGGGTAGAGCACTCGACATCGAGAACAGCACAAATATCGCGAGCACGCCGAGTCAATAAAGCGCTGAATGCTTTCGACATGCACCGCATACAAATCTTTGTTGGCGTTTACTCTTGTGCAGCATAATAAGTCCTTTACACGGTATGAATGCCATAAAACCACCCTCTTCCTCTGCCTCCTCCTCCTCCTCTTTCACCCTCCCTCCTCCTCATCGCTGCATTTCGAATGCTGCCGCTTAGTTTCTAGGTCACTGCGCGTGCGCCGTGTGTAGCTGCTGTAGCAGCAGCCGCGCTCTCAGCCTCAGCAGCTCGAATGCGCTGCGCTGTGCGTCGAGCATTGAACACAAGACCGCCTTCTGTTCGCTTCGATTTGGAATAATTCCGGAATATAGCCTCGGATTATCTCATACTGCGGTGCCTGTGTACTGTGTTCCAGCCACGTACGTAGTTGCACCGTTGACGTGTGGCTGCCGCTTGCCGTCGCTCCGTGTCTCGAATCATTCTCCGCTTGTGATCCGCTCTCTCGCTTCGGCTGAATCGCCTTCCCTCCGGCCTCTCTCTCGCTCACGCTGAGTGCATTTCACTGAGTGTAAATTGGCCCCAGTTGTTATCACTGCCTGTGCTTATCACCGCCTCGTTTTCACCGCATTTTAATCCGCCAGCGTCTTGTCGACACCCTGCTGTATAGCAGCGATGTTGTTTTTTTTTTTTGTATTGAGTACTGGTTATCAGTGTTATCACAATGAGGTTATCTCTTATCAGCGGTATTAATCGGGAATTCTTGATGGTGCATAGCAATGATAATGTCATCCGAGAAGCAATGCTATTTTAGCGTTGCATATGTTGTCGCTGCGTCTTCTGGTGTCTGCTTCCCACGATTGGCGACCGGAGTGTTTGGTTTCGTTTTCAGCGACTAAACACAAGGACCATTGCTTCTCTCCGCCTGTGTTTGACCGCCACTCACAATATTGACCATTCCCTTCTCCGTGCGTCCACTATTGCAGACGACCAGAACTGAACCTGTCCAGTACGTAATCCAGAGGGAATTATAGAAATGGTGTGCTAGCCACCTGGGCGTGTGTGAAGAGCCGCGCTTATTAGAGCTGTGAAGATAATCCGGAATTAATCCCGAATGACCAAAACGGTTATGCCACCGCTGTATTATGGGTGGGGTGCTATGGCGTACGGCTGCAGGTGTACCTCTGATTCACAACATATTCATAATTAATAATTCCAAATAATAGTCCATGATGAATAAATTAAACACTGAACACGTGTTTTTGGCGATCCGTCCGCTCGCACTCGATCGATATGATCACCCCGCCCCCCGTCGGATTCCTTCATTTCTTCCCTCCGCCCTCTTCGTTATATCCCATCAGCCTCCTCATCCCAGCGTCCCTCATGCCCATCATGCAGCCCTCATTGTCATCGATTACTTCCCTTTTTACTTGGCCCGCTGACTTCGGTTGAGGCCAATTGCCCATCACAGAGGAAGCTCTGTGCTTCACTCTTATTAAACGATGTGGATTTTTCATGTGATTTCTTTTTTTATACACAGAGGGATTTGGTTGAGTTCTACTATTTCTGGAAGAAGACCCCGGCTGCCGCCAACAACCGGCCTCACCGGCGCCACCGGCGCAACAACGCCCTCCGCCGGCAGCAGAGGACTCCGCGACCACAATCAAGCGAGTTCCGTGAGTTGGGCCGCTTCTTCTCTTCCCTTTTATGTATCAAGTGGGCCATTTACGAGTAACATGAGGCGGGGGCACAGGTGGGGGTGCCCAGGGGGAAACAGCGCCCTGCCCGGGGGGTGCGGTTGTCGTATGATGTCGCTCCCCCAGCCCCGCTATTAGGCGGCAAATGTGCTTCTTGTTGTGTTCGCACCGATCATTTATCACGACCGAACCCGTCATTAAGCCTTGCCCCGGGGCCTCTCCTTCTTCTACCCTCGCTACTCCGGACCGTCCGCTTGTTATGTTACCATGACAACGTGCGTGCGTGCGATAAGCGGCACGCACGATCGTCACGTGCGGAGGTCGTAGTCCTGTTTCGGACAATGCAGCGCGCATCCTGGAATCGATTTTGAATTTTCTTTCTTCTTCCTTTTTCAGTCGACCTCAGTTCTGCCAGTGAAGTTTCCGACAACGAATCCGAGGATAGCGACGGTCGCGAGCTGAGCGGCTACGCCTGTCACCACTGCTTCACGACCAGTGAGTCCTCCTCGTACCTTTAATCACCCTGTAAGAGAGCAATCGCTGCCATGGCAATGCCAGGAAATCACGAATTCGCAATACTATTAGCTCGTTAAACCGAAACCAGACACCGCGAATCTCAAAACTCAAGGATCTGGCTTATCTGCTCCGATCAGTGGAGCTGCCTCCGGATGTCTTCCTGCGCTTAGCACATTCTGGATCTTTCTCCGGCGCCCTGATAGCAGCCAACGTGACAGCGTGTTAACTGCGTCTGCAGTGGGATCATGCAGTCGCCTGTTGAGAGACGATTGTACGTGCATGCAGGCGGAAAGCAGGCCGCAACAAAAGACTGCTTCCCAGCCTATTGATTTCTCTTCAAGCAAATTACAGCCGAGTAAAAAAAAAAAAGCCAACAGAGTCTTGGTCTCTGAGACGACGAGGCAGAGTAATTGATTACCGCAGAGGGCTTGCTAGTTGTCGCTCTTCGTCAGCATTTCTCATTATTTGCTTGCAGAGTCTAAGGATTGGCATCATGCGCGCAAGGACAACGCTCTCCTGTGCACCGAGTGTCGCGTCTTCTTCAAGAAGTACGGCGAGGATCGTCCAATAGATGGCCGCCCGGAGCCTCCGCCGTTTATGTTCAAACCCGTCAGAGACGAAGACGAACAGAAAGCTCTGCGCATCCGCCGTTTGCAGAAGGACAACAGCAGTCCGGATACCCTCGACAGTCCGTTAGATCACCCCAAGTCACCCAGCGCTGGTAGCTCTTGCAGTACAGGAAGCAGTGGCCAGGTAAGCGAATGCGTCGTCGCTTGGATTGTGTGTTGATGGTGTGTGTTGCAGCTGAAGCGACCGGCTGACCAATCGGATGCCCCTCATCTGAAACACAAGCGGCCGACTGAGCGGTCAGACAGTCCGTCTGAGTATACCGACAGCAGCAGTGTCTATGGCAACGACGAAAATGGTCACGACGGCGACATTGAAACCAACCAGGACGATCTGACATCGACAGCCTCGTCCAGTGTGCCCAGTCCGTCAGACAACGACCTCGACTACAAACCGCCAACCAGTTATCTGAAAGAGCTGAAACCAGCTGCCGCACCCTCTGAAGGCCAAAGGGAAGAGGAAGGCCCTTCCCCTGCCCCTGTGACACCGCCCCCCGCACAACCCACTCCCCCTCCGCTCCCTCCAGCGCCGCAAGAAGACGACGAAGAAGACGACGAGGACGACGACGAGGACGACGAAGACGACGATTCATCCTCGTCGTCTGATTCCGATTCATCCGACAGTTCGGCCGCTGAAGACGAGACGACGGAGCACTCAGGCAAGGCGCCGGGCGACGCTCATGTCAAGGCCGACGGCGACGACGCCATGGCCTCTGCTGCTACAGCAGCTGCCGCAGCTGAAGACGCAGCCGCAGCAGCTACAGTGGCACAGCTGAAGAAAGAGGTGGAGTTGGAAGAGACGCCACATGTTCCCGCTATGCGCATCAAGACGGAACCGTTGGATGAAGTGGCCAGCAGCGACCAAGCACAGCCAGCACTTCCTGTCGCGCCCCAAATGCACATCAAACAGGAGGTGAAAGAGGCGCCGTCTCCTCCACCACCTCCTCCTCCTCCTCCTCTTCCTCCTTCGACCCTGGATTCAACTGCACCAGACATGAAGCCGACCCTGGAATCCCTGACTCCAGTCACCTCCGCCCTGCCCCCCTACATGCTTCCCACTGGCTTGCCTCTGTCTACTCCCCCGCCCCTCGTACCTGCCGGCATGCCCATCCTGCCCCCTCCCCCGCACATGGCGCTGCCTCCCATGCCTCCCTCGGACCTCCACTACGCCCTCCGACCTCCCTCGCCTCCCAGACCTCGCCCTTCGTCAGTCGAAGCCCTGGCTCCTGCGCTCCAGGATTCCAAACCCGTCGTTCCGTTCACCCCGCCCCCGCCATCCCGAAGCAGCCCCTTGCACGCGGTCGTTGAACCCAAACGCCCCGACTCCAGGTCTCGGTCCCGATCTCCCCTGGCCCGCGACTCCGAGTCGGAAGCTGAGTCGGAAGGCCCCCCGCGAAGCCCCAGTCCGCCTGCTCGCATCGGCAACGAGGAATGCCTGCGAACGAAAAATGCCATGTGAGTAGTGTCTTTACTCTCATCTCGAGTTCAAAGCGACGATCATGTTTGTGGAATTCTTTGATGTGCGCACGCACCGCTGAAAATCAAGCTCTCTTGAAATGCTTTCCAGATTCATCCGCCATTGGTGTCGAGGTCGCAACTCCTGCACGCGCTCTGACGTCGAGTTCGTGCCTCTGCCCGACTCCAAGTTGGCTCGACGTCGAGAGGAGAGACAGCGTCGACTGTCGACGTCATCGCAGCAGAGGTCGACGCCGGGGATAAAAGAGGAGCAGAGGAAGGAGGACGTGAAGAGGGAAGACAAGGTAGGATCCCGCTAATCCCAAGATCAAAGGGGGGAAGATGACGCCGCTGCCGTCCATCAGGGCTGAGCAGCAGCGAGGGTGGTGCAGGGAAGCTCCCCTGGGAGTGATTCGCCAACCCGCGTGTGTGCCTTTGACCTCCTTGAACCCTGTCAGGGGTCGTGACCTGTGTGGGCCGCAAATGCATCAGGCTGCTTTGAACTGTCACTGCGTTGCCATGGCGACCCGTGTGGAGGAGGCTTCGTTGCCAATGCATATAATGTCAACAATCATCTCTGATTTCAAGGAAATTGTCTACCGGTATAAAATCGCCAGCATGTGCGGCTTATTGAGAAGCGCTCGCAGGAAATGTGCTACTGATCACCAGATTATTTCGATGCTATATTCAATATTGCTGACATCGGATATCAGGATTATTAATGCGATTTTATTTCCGACATCTCATATTTTATTTTCATGGATGTGTCTCAATTTTCGAGAAACTTTATTGATTTTAATGTTCTGCGGATCGAGTTGTCATTTTTCCCATTCTGGGAGTTGAAATGTCGTATCGCACTTGTGCGTTATGATTCTGCAGTGGCCTCCTCTATAAATCATAACGTTCACTTCTCTTTTCACCTTGCCTCCTCAGCGACCCTCCGATGTCTGTTCGAAATCCGCCGACGCTCACGTGACCAGTGGTGTGCTGCCTCCGTCCAGCATTCCGCATGGAGTGCCCCCTCCTGGCTACCCTGGGGACCGCTTGACGCCCCGCACTGGCCCTGGTTACATGGGCCATGACCCCACCCCTGCCCTACGCCAGCTGTCAGAGTACGCTCGTCCCCACATAGGAGGTCAGTTGCAAATCCATTGTTGAGCCACCCCGATAACCCGTCTTCTTTTTTCGTAGCTGGTCATGATCTTCCAAATCGATCATTACCGATGTCGCTGTCGTCAAGACAAGCGGTGATGGACCCCTTCTACCGCATGCCTGTTATGTACCCGCCTGGGTCACGTGAGAGGTGAGTGATGGTGTTGAAAGCAGCTCCTCCGTATTTGGCATCTTCTCCTTCAGATTAGAGATGGAGTTGGAGAGGGACAAACGGGAGAGGGACGCCAGGGAAAGGGAGCTCAGAGAGATGGAGTTCCGGGAGAAGATGAAGCAGGAGATGGATCTGAAACCGCCAGGATTCGACCGTCTTCCCCCGGGAGCAAATCCCTTGGACCCGCACTGGGTGGAGCTGCAGAGGCGGTACGGCCCGCACCATCCAGGAGCCGCTCACTTGCCAGGCATCTACGCACACGGAAATGTTGAGATGCTGCAACGAGAGCGAGAACGGTTGGAGAGATTGGGTGAGTGTGGCGTCTGCAGTTCTCTTTGCTTCGTGCCAAGTGTTTGGTGGAATTGATTTCGGGTTGAATGTCTTGATGCATATGTTTCAACTGAATGATTTGCAGGCATTCCTCCGACCTCTGTTGCTAATCTGCACCCCATGGAGGCCGCTCTAGCCGAACGTATCCATGCAGAGCGCATGTCTCTTGATCCTATGTTGCGTCTGCAGATGGCAGGGGGTCTGCCCGGGGCCCATGCGGCTGCACAAGCGGCTGCAGCTGCACAGCAGGCCCACACGCACACTCACGCTCATGCGCACACCCACCTACACCTGCATCAGCCGCAGGACCTCCTTCCCCCTTTCCACCCGATGGCGTCAATGGCCCCTGGATTCCTGCCCCCTCATCCAGGGCCCCACGGCCTCTATCCTGGTGAGTTGTGACGATCTGACTACAATCTCTCCTCTTCCAGATATGCTCTCACTGGCCTCACAGCAATCGCAAGTGTTGGCCCAGCTCTACCAGCGGTCTCTGCATGAGCAGCTGGTCATGGCCAGGCACTATGCCCGCCCACCTGCTCCCCCTCCGCAGGCAGCAGTGGGCCGACCCCAGCAACAACAGCAGCAGCAGCCGCATCCTCAATCTGCTGCCGCTGTGTGCCTGGCCAATCGCCAGTTCCACGCGCCCAGTAAGTGCATCTCTTTTCACTTACTGGGCGTGGCTGGCTCTTCTTCGTCTTTTTAAAATGCTTTTTTTTTTTAATTTCTCCATCTCCTCCCTCTATCCAAACGTCCTCATTTTGCATCTCCTCCTCAGGAACCGACCCCATCACTGCAGCTGCCGGATCAGCAGCTGCGGCCGCAGCTAACAGCTCCAGTGGCGACCCACGCAACCAGGGTCTCCCGCCTGGAGTCAGTTCCCTGATAGCAGCAGCCAGAGAACAAGAACACATGTACCGGGAGCTGCTCAGCCGGCCGCCATATAGCACCGATCCCGTCCTGGCTCACCAGGTAAGCATCTAGCCGGCTCTAGCCATCCTATGATTAATCACCCTCCTCGCAGCTGACGGCTCAAGCAGCTGCTCAACAGGAACAATTTCAACGTCAGATAGCGCTGGAACGTGACCGGATGGGGGGTGGGGGAGGTGGTGGCCCCCCCCATCATATGCCCCCGGGGCACTGAGTGAAACCATGAACTGATTCATGATCTGGGATCAACGTCGTTATATGCAGCAGTCAACTTTTCATTCCTTCGCCCTGGATGGACTCTCAAACACTTTGCCATAGGTGACATGTGTACATCAACTTTATTTGTGACTGAATGAAAGTGTTTTGATGAAAGTTTTTCCGTTTCTTTTGGGTGATTTTGTTCTATTTTATATATTTGAATATGTTTTTGTATTTGTAAAAATAATATGACAAATGAATGAATGTGATGACTCAGAGGATAATAAAAAACATTCTTTAATTAATTCTCATGTTTTTTTGGCTCTTATTTTGTAAAAGGAGTCGTAAATTCTTGATGAGTTTTTGCAAAGATTTATTTATAATTTGATCGAATGGAGTTAGAATTGATGAAATTATTTTCATAATACATAATTTATGACAAATTAGAAAATTGAGCACAAGTTTTATGGTTGGAGCAAACTGTGTTTATAAAAATACATGTATGAAAAGAAGTCTTTGGGAAATATTTGGTCTCCATTACTACTGGAAAAAGCATAATATGTATGATAAATTTGATTGAGACACAGTATTGAACACAAAAATACCTTTATATCTACAAAATATGGAACTATATTTTGAGGACCACATCTAGGATTATGGTAATTAAATTATTTGAATCGTTAATTAATTAATTAAATTAATTAATTGAATCGTTCAATCAAGTTGAATAAACCCTTTGAGAACTGACGAGTGAATAAATGCAAGTAAAACAAACCTCAAATAGGAAGAAAATGATAGAATGTAGATTGTCAGTACTTAGTATATATAGTTGAGTGACATATACACATATCTAATAGAAATTGTCAACTATGAAGAAATGATAAAAAAGGACCCAATCTATTCAAAGCAATGCCACATTTTAAATAATAGCTAACCCAGTTGAATCAATACATTGTACTAAAAGAACACAGCAAACCCTTCAAAATTATGATAAACACTTTAGAACAGGAGTTTTTGCACTGCATGAAATTTTCGCTATATTCGCGGTCACGATCGACACCAACCCTTCGACACCAATCGACACCGCAAAATTCTTCTGGGCGATCTTTTAGTATGACCCTACCCTTGACTGCAAAAAATTTGTGCACAAATAATGCCTCAATCATAAAAGCACGAAATTTGCGTGGAAATTTCCGGTTCTACAGTAGCATGTGTATCGCACAGGCGGCTTTGGTGTACACGTAGAATTTCAATGCTCAGAATAATGATGCATTTCCACCCAAGTTGCCTCAATACATGTAATGAGAGTTTTAAAAAATGTCATTGTCAAATACCGTTAAAATTTACGTGTACACCAAGGCAGCCCAGAGAACCCCAGATGCCAAGTATAAATATATGTATTTCCTAATTACTAATCAGCCTAGGCAGTCGATTCTCCAACCACCTTCTCAATTGGTTCATCCACTTCTTCCGCCGTTGCTCGGTGTTTGTGTCTGTCGCAGAGGATTCTGATCGAGAAAAGCACGGCAGCCGTGAAAAAACAACCTCCGCCAAAGATAAAACAAATGCTGTTGCTTCCGTAGATGTCACGAAGAAATCCTGAAGGATAAAATAAAATAAAAATGTGCATTCAGTAATTATCATATTAGTTCTATTTTGAGTGAATCGCATAAGCAATTTATTGTGATATTTGTCATTGAAATGTGTACCTGCAAAAGGGGGCCCTGTGATATTTCCTATTCCTTGAGAAGCTATCATCATTCCAACCGCCATTGACATTTGCTTTGGAGTAACAAACTCTGAAATTACAGTCGCCCTCTGACTGTGGAACGCAGATTCAAAAAGGGCATTGAACGCCACGGCAACTGCAAGCGCCACATAGTTGGGCATCATTGAGATGACCATCGTGCTGATCCCAAACACAATTCCAACGAGCGCAAAGGGATAACGACGCTGCTTCCTCACTCTGGGAAGATCAAAGAGGAAAGCGTACAGGAAGCGACTGGTAAGATCGACAAAACCGTAGATGGAGAGCAAGAGAGCGGCTTCGGAGTGCGAAATGCCTTTCTCAACGGCAAACTCCGGAACAAAGACCAGAGTACCCATGATGGCATATTGCATGAAGGAGATGAGGGCGCAGTAGATAAGGTAAGTACTGTTGCTGAAGATACTTCCCTCAGAAGGCTTCTGGCATGAACACGACGGCAGTTTCTGTTTGATGCGACTGAGCACACCAGTGTCTTGCACTGATGATTCTTCATCATCTTTTTTGGTTTTAATTTTCTTCTGCTTCTTGCGTTTGCGTGGTCGATACACGAGGGCGACTGCGCATGTGTTGGCAGCAATGGCCCCTAGTAGAAGCATCGTCCCGAAGAAGCCGTACTCATCCAAGAGCAGGTTAATGAGTGGAGCCAGCACCACGTTTCCCAGCCCACTTCCTATGGTGGCAAGACCCATGGCGGTTCCCTTGCGCTTGTCAAAGTACTGGCCAACTATGATGTACGCAGGAGTGAATACAAGGACTCCTCCGAAGCCTGTGAAATGATGCTGGATCACAAGACTGAATGAAAAGTGCACGACGTACCAGAAAGCAAGCCGAAACTGAAAAGCATGAAGAGCAGACTGGTAGAGAAGGCGCTGATCATTAAGCCCACGCTGAAGATGAGGCCGCCAACGAATGCCACCGCACGACAGCCAAACCGCTCACACAACATGCTAGCGAGGGGCGCTGTGAAATTATCTGTACATATTAACATGACCAAATTAGGCAACACCGACCTGTCAGGGTTCTGGATGTGTTGAAAGCCGAAGCCACCCATGCAGTATTGGCCGCTGAACTCTGGTAACGCTCTCGTAAACACAAGTAAATCACACCAAGACATCTGGCGATCCCGACCAGGAGGAAATGGGTCATGGTTGCTCCGAACACAATCACCCACCCCCACCCCCCATCTGGAGCCCTGTCCTCATCCTCCACTGGTGATTCTGAAATCATAACGCATTATATGCAATAACTTATCGCACTTCATGGGAATCATAACGCAGCCATTGATCCGCTCGCAGTCATTACTATGGCAACACGCGAGGTCACCGTGAACTAAACCAGTCACGAGAGCAAATAATTGCATGCCTATTTTTAAAAGTGTCCCTTACAAGTTGAATGTACCGTTTCGGTCATGCGCACGGGTCGTGTGGTGCACGTTTTCCTCAACAAATTGCAAAAAAAACCCCATGAAATTTGATCCAAAAAAGAAGCATACAAAATAGAATTAAGCCAAGCCATGATTGTTAATGTTGTATTGTGAGCGATATTAAGAACAACAAATACCAGCGTCTCCTCACCTGTACATTCAGCAGAGATTGTGCCATTCTCATGATTCTGGTGATGCTCCAGAGCAAGCGCAGTCTCATCATCTTCAAGTTGTTCCTCATCCCCCCTCGCGAACATTTTCCGACCTTCCCCAACAGCAACATCACGTTCAGAATCCGACATCGTCTAAATACTGACTCTCCCTCACGTGCAATCAGATTGTTCGATCCTTGCGACGTGGTTACATAACCCCGTAAATCCTGTGAGACACGCGCTCCTGTAAACACAGCTTTAACAGCAGCCGATACTTCCAACGCTTTGAACTCGTCTGCACGGCCTTCACCTCTGTCTGAAGGATGAATTGCGAAATCATAACGCACGAACCTGGTTCACAGAACGTGTTGGGCGTGTGTTGCACGCCCCGACGCAACCTTTGCAATAAAAGCATAATGCAGTCGGGTGTGGAGTGCTGGATAAGGTGAATAACCCGTCGCGCTGTTTCTGAGTCCTCGTTTACAGACTTGTGATGTATTTCACTGCAATATTCACCCGTGGCTGATGCGACTGATAAGGATGTAAAGTAATTATCGGCACTCGTGTTTGGTTGCATAAACACTTCAGATATGCTGCATACTCATAGGTCATTTGAGCGTGTATTACAGTATAAGAGAGGTGATTGGCTTATCTTTCCAAATTTTATCTACCTCAATGTTCCTTTCAATCACCATGTATATAGATTAGATACCAGGTAGGCATACGGCCACTTACATCAGGATCGGCCTACTGCTAATGCTAGTCCTAATGCTCACAGCCAAAGTCCGACTTCACGATCAGAAACTTCAGGGTTAGGGACTCATGTTTATAATTATAGGGAATTCGGACTTGTGAGCATTTTCCCTATCGACCCCATCCCCTCAAAACAGGCGTTATCGATTAGCATGTCATATGAAATTATGAATGGAGGAATGGAATCATTCAATTATGTTCATTCCAGGCTCCTTGTTCATATACACGAGTACTCTTTTGCATAATACATTGCATGTCCATGCATGTTACCATATTTAATATATACATAGAGCATATCATTTTGCATATATCATTATTATTTGGTGTTTGTATACATGTACACACACACACACATGTAATACACAATGCATGCAAAATGATAACTGATAGGCTTGGCCTGAAATCGGAGCTTTTGTTCAGTGTTATTTCACAGTTCAGGTGGTGAAAACGGCACACAATTTCACAGGACAAGTACTAGTATAAACTATAAACAAATACAATTGATTCTTTTTAAACCCGCATTTGAACTACGTGGAAGGTCGTGTTCATAAATGTACTGCGTGTTGATGTCGCGCTCCAGAACTTTGCCAGATTGGACTGTGGGTGGTGACTGTTCTGGATCCAGAGACGGTTTCTTCAGTAACTGCGCAATCAACGCTTTGTTCCAAGGCGAGGAAACTCGTTCTGGTTAACAGAGAAATTACATGTAGAAAGTTCTTTTGGCGCCGGTGTCAGTATAGATAGGCCTAACCTTAATTAAGGCACTAGTAACTGAAAGGCGTGTGTGCATGGGGCCAATGTCTCCTGGTTCAGCCCACACACTACGCCACATGCATGAGGTTCGCCATTGCCAGTCTATATCTGATCTATACACGTAGACCAACCATTTCGGTCAGAAATCTCACTATACTGGGACTAGGTTTATGGTCGACTCAATTCCTGTGAACTCTGGTGAACGATTTTGAGTGAGTGAGTGATTGGGGTTTTACGGCTCCACCCAACCCGTTCGGGTGAACGATTTTCCAGATCCATTCACCCAACCTGCAATCGACAGTAACTGCAGCGCACATGCAGTGCATTAGGACATGTAATTGAGTACAGTGATATATCACTGAGACTGCGTCTGCTGCATGTTTGCCTTGACATAGCGCCAAATCCCTCCGGATATTACATGCACACCTGGATTGTCTTATTCTTAATTTTAACATGAGCCTGGAAAGGCAGACACAGCAGTCATACGATAACGTGGTCTACTACAAGTAATTCATATAATGCCATGCCTCGTGATGGGCAAGCCAGCAACCTCCTTGAGCGGTTATTTCTTCCATGCAATTTCTGATTGTATTTCGTTTGTTCTGTATAGCTGTACGTACCTCTTTCTTCTCATCCTTTGGATTGTCTAATTTATAATTCGTTCCTATACGTTTTACACTTTGATAAAGTCTCATTCCGGACTGGTATACTATGTGTTATGATAATATATGTTCTGTATTTTGTTGCTACAATAATTGAAGACTGCCGACCCATTTAGATGAACACTAAGCAATCAACACGTGAATGGCGTCATTTAGCTGCTGCTCGTTCTATTTCGTGTCCGAATTGACAGCTTCCGTCTTTATCTTCTTATACAGTAGTTGTAGTTTATGCATTTTCTGTAGCATGGAAGCGCTCCGTCGATGCAGGCTTGAGGAACTTCGGAATCTGGGCCGGTAACCCCAGTGCAACTGGGGTATTCGTTTTGGCTGCATTTCTTTACATGTATATGAACTGCATTTCTGCATTTGCTGCATTTCTTTACGCATTTCTCGTCGAGGTTATATTCGCCAAGGCTCTGACGACAAGCACAGCAAAGACAACGAAGAATGCGACAACCAGCTTCTGAAAGTCTTCTTCTTGGAATGAAGTGAAGTTCTTGTAATCTGAGCTTCAATTTATACATTCAGTAATCCTATTACCAAGAATGCAGCTTATTGTTTTATTGTCGTAAATCGCAATAAAAAAATATATATAATAATAAAAAAAAATGTTTTTGCGTCCTGATTAGGTATAGCATATTCAGCATCCTCCTCATCACCCAATGCATGGGTATTAATCTATTCGAAGTTCACAGAGAATGATATAAGGACGCGATCCCTTCAACCACCCCTCACACACGAGCGAATCGCTGATTCCGGATTTTAATCGTGGTACACTTAAAATTGTACCTGTAATCATGACCTTTCTAATTTGATGGTTAAGAGGTTGGGGAGGTCGTGTTCTGAATGCGGGATCTTTCGACTTGACCAGCTCCAATTGACTGGAAGTTGCGCCACATTAGCAGACATTGAATGGAAAGAAAGAAAATTGCTGTTTAAAGGGATGGGGAACTGAATTTTAAGTGATGTTCTATTGACTCACAGCACCAATTTATACCATTCCGTGCTAAGAACACCCTGCCTGGATGCAAGCGTAAGGAAATAATGCATTCCGAATATCGGGGTTAGCATTGCGCCTATGGGAGAATGGCTTCCATTGCGAAGTATAGGAGGCAAACGTCAGCTGATGGCTTGGTTTGGCTGATGGCTGATTGGTTCCGTTTCCCTCGTGAAGCTATCGATTTCAGCCAATCAGAGCAGAGCATCTTCGCCATAAAAGGACATCTTTGTTGTTTACGAAACGAAAGCGCATGCGTGGTGCACTCTGGCTGACCTTTTTACTGTTTCAGGATGAGAAACGTGGTAGGTGTCCTAGAAAATCGCTTGTTAAAATAAGAAAAATAGCGAAAAATATTTTTTGTTTGCGCCTGACTGGTGGCAAAATGATTATTCTATCTACTTCCGAAAAGAAAATAAAAAAATATCCAGGGGTTTAGTCGCAGGACACGCTGATATGACGAGGCCCATTGTAAAAGATAAGGAACTCGGTGTTTCATCACAGCGACTGACGTCACGCTTAATTAGCATTATATCTCCCGCGAAATCGTTAGCGATGATATTCCTTGTGTGGGCCAGGCATAAGAATCATCTTTGGTGCATCAAATAACGACTCAAAGTCCATTTTCAACCAGTTCTCCCTCCCTTTAACGGCACATCAAAGAGCGTCCGTCATATGGTGCCAAACACGGTTGGATCAAATAAAGTCAAAGCTGAGAGCTAAGTCTGCTAAGAGAAATCGCAGTTCAACACGATGGACTAGTCCAACGAGCTTGCAGGGAGGGAGATGAGCTGAAATGAAGAGATCATGGCACACTCTCTTGCATTGCGGGTTCAGCGCTGGGCACAGAGATATGATAAGATAATACTTGGTTTATGAATAAAAGTACCATGATAAATAGCAACCGCACTCAATCATAACGTTCTTATTTCCACGACGATCACGATTCATAACGACTAAGTATGCGTTATGATGTTGTACGCAATTCCTCCTCGCGCCATCATTCAATTACCAGCGCTCGGCTTTCCATTAACATCGCTCAGGTGAGAGAAAAATGCATGACCAGATAACAGACTTGTACACGTCAACTCTGCGTGGTGATATGATCATCGTGCGTTGATGTTGAGGCGATTATCTTGATTGCGCAAACGGACCAAACTATGTTGATTCCCTGATCAAATCTGAAAGACAAAACCACAGATAACGATCGAGTGCTCGCCTCGAGAAAGCTGTGCAATGCATGGCCACTTGAAGCTACACCTTCCTTTTATCCTGAGACCCGATTACCAGCCCAACTCCCAGCGACCTAAATCTGCCCAGGAGGCCCCTGGGATACATGCAGTGGTTAAGCTATGGCGAATCAATTTTGATCCCTTGTTGGTATATCTCGGTGTTATCAACCAAAGCCACTTGTTTCATCAACTTGTTTATTTTTAATATCTTGAGCATCAACAGAGAACTAAGTGGATTTGATGGATACCTTGTCCCCTCTCCCCTCTCTCCCTTCTCTTTCCGCACCTCCTCCCCATTCCTCTCCCAGATAAATACCCCGGAGGCACCTGAGGCTGCAATCGTAATCACGATGCTAGATTCAACGCATTTCTTGAGCAATGGTGAGACGTCTCGATTCGCCATTGGGGCCCCCAAAAGACGCCAATCTTTCGATGAACGTTACGCTTCATAGAATTCCACAACAAACCCAGCTGCTACGAAACATTAAGGCAACTTTCATGGGCATACCATTGGCTAATCATGAGGAGACGAGCGCTGTTCAGACGGTCATGAAACGTTAGGGATATACACGTACAAACAGAAACTTCAGTTATGCTAACGTTTATAACTTCACTGGGTTGCACTTGCGTCTGTCGCTGTCAAACTTTCTCCCATCTTCTATCCCATTCCCGATAATAATATATATCTTCTCCTTGTATATTTCATGCACATACATTTCTTGATATCTCTCCTCCATCCGCTGATTTATCTGCGCACACACAAATAGATTGAGGAGCAGTAAGTGTGAGAAGATAACTTTGTTTTGGCTCCAGGCTTCGCAGATTTATCTAATAAACCCTTTGCCTGACGCAATGTCATTCAACAAAACACCTCCGCTCTTACATCCCGCCCTTGTTTAACCCCAAACACGAGCTGACCAAAATCTCATAGAGTGACGTCATAGATGCCGAGAAATCCACGCCAGACGCCGAGATCAAACCATGTTACGTAACCGCGCTCCCCGTGGATGGATACCCATCTGGTGTCTGCTCTTCTTTTATCGGATTGTGTGTAACTCCCTCGGCGCGAGTGCCGTCTCTTTGATGGCAATTACTATCAGGAAACAGAGCCTAATTAAACCGGTCGCTCAGGGACGGCTTTGTTTATAACCGGTAACCACAAAGGGGAGTATGGACTTTGAGGAAGGACCCTCCACTGAGAAAGCAATTTACTAAGCTAATACAACATACGTATAGGTAGTATATGATACGAGTAAGCTTTATTTTTCCACCCAATATTCAACAAACATTCAACTAACAAGCTATGCATTCATTAAATAACATATTATACACACAATGTAATGTACATTGTTTTTGTTTTTTTTGTTTTTTTTTTTTTTTTGTGTTTTGGTTTGGAACAGTCTTTTTGAGGATGAACCATTTTATTTTTCTTCCGACAAGTGTTCACCAATACCAGAAGCGATGACACGAGTGGATTGCTCTCTTCTGATGCTGTCTCTTGAGGCAATCTAGATCCAACCACCTGGTCACCACAACGCCTTTCAGGTGCGCTGGGGCGTGGCAGGTGCCAGGGACAAGAGGGATCGGCTTCGTTGGGTCGTCCCAGCGTCGCATCAACTTCCGCTCGTACTCCTTCAACCAGAAGAGAGAGCAGTCGCACATGAACGGGTTCTCACGGAGGTTGAGGAACTCTAGGTTGACCAACTCCTGCACCGTGCACTTATCAACTGTCTCTAGCAGGTTGTACGATACATCCAGGTGTCGGAGATTCGTGAGGTACTTGACCTCATGAGGAACGCTGCGGAGGGCGTTACCATCGAGACGGAGGTGTGTGAGCGGAGGAATTAGCAGGGTTCCCACCCTCAGCGTCGTCAGCCGATTGTCGCCAAGATCTAGGTCAACGAGGTGCTTCGTGTCGCGGAAGACATCGTAGTCGATGTCTTCCAAGGGCCCTTCCTCCAGTTTGAGGACCTGGAGGTTACGCAGTCCTTTGAAAACACCCGACTGCAGGCGACGGATTCTGTTGTGGCTGAGCTGGAGGGTGTGCAGGGACATGAGGTCTCCGAACGTGTACAGCGCCAAGGATTGGATGCTGTTGCCTCGGAGATCCAGGGTCTGCAGGTTCCATAAACCAGAGAACAGATGCCATGGGATCCAGGTGATGCTACAGTAGCCCAGATCCAGTTCTCTCAGATTGGCTTGGTAACGGAAAATAGCTGAAGGTAGTTCATGCAGAGGGTTACCTGCCAGTGAAATCTTCTCCACGCTGCGCAGATCTTGGAAGATGTAAGGTGACAGATGCCGAAGTCTGTTCTCAGCCAGAGTTAAGTTTCGCAGGTTGAGCATTCCACGAAATACCCGGTTCCGCAGAGACGTGATGTTCGACCAGGCGAGGTTCAGCGACATCAAGTACTTGGACGCGCCGAAGAACGCCTTGGGCATAATGAAGTCCGTGAGATTATTGCCCTGGAGGTCAATCTCAGTGGCGTGCACACCCATGAAGGCTCCGTTCGGAATGCTTCTCAACTCCGTGTAGATTAGCGACACTCGTTTTAGGATGTCGTTCGTGCCTGGAAGTCGCGGGAAGGAATGTTGGTTTGATGAACACGTGATTTGCTTCGGATCAAGACTCCCCCGCCAATTCTGGGCGCAGAAACACGGAGGCTCAGCTGGACAGGAAGTTGGCTGACCAGGCCCATAGTACTGACCACGACACGTGGATGTCAGCAACCAGATCACAATAAAAATACACAAGTTTCGTGGTGGCGAACTCATCCTGTCTTGAGGAGCGTGCGAGTCCGGTTGCTTAAGCCATTGGCACTACAAAGCAGTGCATCCTTGGTACCTGCGCTGCGAAGCTATGTAAACAATGCAAGTGCAAAATGTGCGGCAGCTAGCGGTTGGTTCCCTCGTTCCGCGAGTCCATCCTGCGATCAATGCATCCGCTGACAAAGCGCTGATCCAACGTTGATTGAAATGTCGCCCGAAGATCTGATTCACTCGGATCTGACACCGCCGACTGACCACCGTGAAATATGGTCATTAAAAAGTCGTTCGAGCCGGGAATGAGGGCAGTCGCATGGAGAGAGGGCAGGGGTGCAGTGGGAGGCCCCTCCCCCGGGGTGCATGCCGATGCACGTGTCCCTGTAGACGGGGGTTAATCTCCCTGGGGCGAATGACCGGAGCACGATGATTCACGTTTTCCGATCGTAAAACACTGATTGACGCAGAGCTCACTTTTCCACTTGGCGGAGCGTGTGATGGAGGTCAAGCCCCGAATGCGGCGAGCATCCAACACGATGAAGCACTTGGCACTCAATGAGCTCCCGCGCCAGCCACGCTCCCAGATAAGCGAAGCGCCGAATGATCCTCCGCTTTCCCCTTTCCCTCGATGATCCGACTCAGTTGGGTGAAAGTGATCTGGATATGATCGCAACTGATGGACTGCGATTGCGGCAACCGGTCGGGTTACTCACCCTCGGGGGTGCGTCCTTGGCAGGAATAACGAAATGTGTTAAGTTATTGTTTTGTAAATAGGATAAAGGTTTCGAAGAATGCCACTTTGCTACTGAAACTTTCAACTATAATGAAAACCAGGAGAAGTGTGGTTTAAAGTGCACGCGTCGCCTGTGAACAAGTTGCCATGTCTCTTTGCAGTTGACGCGTTGCTACTCAGGCGTCAACAAAATCAGTTAACCACAAATGAGCGAAAAGCGAGAAAAGTTCTCAAAGAAATGCAGACGCTTCGAGTACAATCCACGGATCGAATCAATTAAGGTTCACCGAGTGCACGTCACTCAGTGTTGCATCAATTGCTCATGGTGTCAATCTGTTTGTTCAGTCAGATCGGTGACTTATATTTGAAAACTGCCCCCTCTGTTTTTATAAGTATGACGTCATGATTATTCATAATGATATGAACACACAACGTGTAGTAGCAGTGTTCACCTTCACATGTACCCCAAACTCCTCCCCAGCGCCCTTGAACACCGTTCGCCTCTGTCGCTAATGAGGCTGCCAATCGGCCATGTCCAGACCCCTAAGAGGAACAGCGCTGGCGGAGAGGCTAATCCGGACATCCCTAGACCAACGAGAGAATTGCAACCAGGCTATGCCAAAAAAATTACCCCACTCAACGACCAGCAACAGCACCTCAATCACCAAGATATCCAACTTTACTTGCAAATGATTCCATTTTCTTAGAAAAACCTGGATATTTTTTTTGGGTGCTTAGCGACAAACAAGCTCTTGGCCATTCCATTTTATGCTGCTTTCTTTCTCCTGCGATAAACACCCATTTATCTCGACACAATGCAATTAAAGTCGCACCAAACGGTGTTATCTGTCGATCACAGTCTCGTGGAATCAGCCCTCGAGATCAATAATCTGTAATGAATGATGCAATCAACAACGCCGGTTCGTTAGGGCTAATTTCATTACGGCTCTTACGGTGAAATGCGGAAGGCGATTGTGTGGAGTTGGTTCGGCGAGGGCTGAGATTCGCATTGGCGTACGTTCTCAGTAGGCCGTTCGATCATGCAATGCGAAGACCTAAAATCAATTTCTAATTAACTCTTATGGATTACAAATCGTTGCTTGCTTTCAAGAGCAATCTACTTAAAGAAGCTGTTATAAGAGTTGAGGTTCTTATCGCTATTGTGCTGCTCTGATCCCGGTGCGGATCTCGGATGTCTTGTAAGCGGATCTTGGCATCAGAAATGCGAATAAAGTAAGATGAATGGTGCAGGGCCCCGCGGCCAGAATGCGTGTTGCATCGCCGGGATGGAACATGCTCACTGCTGGAGATTACATTCTATACCGCTCTGCGGAATCAGTCGACATGATGAAGCAGCTTTGCGCCGTAATCACTCATTCTACCACCTAGAACTTGACCTCCCTCTTGACCCCGTGGCAGCATTTGACCTTGAGGGTGCAACTGTTGTGTAGCGTCTCTTTTACGATACACGCCTTGAAGTTCTTTTCGTTCTCGCCTGCCAGCAAAACGGGAAATCGGTGGCTACAATTTATTCAGCTGTAGCGAGGATCAACTGTTTGCTTTTCGGCTGCAGACTCTCTTTCTCTCTGTGTTGGCTGGCACCACGATGAGCGCAGAGGTGTGGAAGGTTTACACGCAGAAGAGAGGCTAAAAGGGTTAACACCAAACGAATCCAAAGACATTTACTAAGCAAACAAACGATTCTCTCGACGCATAACACTCGCTGCAAGTCTACAACTACAGCACCACAGCCGCAACATAATCCTACACTCTCAGAAATTCTACACAGTCAGTTAGTATATTCAGTACTAAGCCTCACACAAACCACGTGGCGAAACTGATACTGCCTGTCACCATCCCCGTGGTTTTCAATTCCGTGTGAACATTATAGCTCCACAATTCTGCAACTGCATGAATTAAGGAAAGATGTAAGCCGCTCGGAAGTGTAGAACTTTGACAATGGCTCCTCCTTTTCATAGTATCCCACTCCTTTACCATTCCTCTGGATTCCTCCTCGTCTTCTCCCTGTGCACCTAATAACCCTCAACCATTCTTCAACCTCCTTCGTCAAAGTGAAGCTTCCCGCCCTTCAACACCTCCTTCATAAAGCGGCCTTCTTTCAACTACAATTCCAAAACAATTATCACCGATGTTGAGGCATTCATCTGCTAACAGCGCCCGTCAGATATCGCATAAGAATCGGCATTCACCTTACAAATAGTTACAATTCAGTTCACCCACTTCGACCCCGTAAATGCCGACAATCGCATCCGTTAATTAACTAGTAATCCCAGTAATCTTCCATGTCGACCATTTTCGGGTACTGGTAATGAATGTATACTATTCGAGAAAGTCAATGGTAAATTAACACGTGGGTGCTTTTGGCTATGCATAACAAGAGATTCAATTAACATAGCTTCAAAAGGCACAGAATATATGTCAAAAGGAGCCCGCTTATTCTTCCATTTGGTTTACTGAGTAAAGTCTTTGAATCGTGAATAGAGAATTTACAATGTGCATAACATTGCACCCAATGACCCAGAGGACTCCTCCGAATTTGATACAAGATGCATGCTCAACTGGAATGGCAGCTCAGGATGGCCTGACCCAATGTCCAGGGTGCACGGATGCTTCGTAGTCTCCGGTGCTTTGTATGTTAATTCCTTAGCCGGGGGAATGGAGAACAGAATAATATTCTGCCCAGCATCTAAATAGCAGACATAATCTCCTCTATTCGCGGGAATTGATTGAAGAAGTTGCAGGAGCTCAGGATTCTGCGCATCCAAGTAGGTCTATCTGGAGCGGCCACTATTTGTAACCCCTGAGCCAGAATCATTTCTACTTTTATACGCATCAACTTTTGATCCACAGCAAATGATCGAACAACAACTTCGATTGCTTGAGAAATTGTTTAATAATTTCAACAAATGCTTCAGACAAAATGATGTCTAAAAATAGCAACAAATTACTAGGAATAAAGAAGATATCCGGAGATTTTTGAGCAATGATGCAATCAAGAAAGATATTAAGAAACGGACAACTGTCGCAGGGGAAAAATAAGCCGAGAAAAGTCGCACAGTTTAATGATTGGTAAAGAACGCCTTATTGCATAACAGTGAAGAGGTCATGACCTCTGTATAATATATTACATAACAATCAGAAATGCTATCATTGAAAATAGAGAATTATGAAACATTATAAACAAAGGTAGATCAACAAAATCTTCCATTGCAAGAAAAAAAAAAAAAAAAAAAAAACATCATTTAAAAAAAAAGATTGTTTTTTTCTCGCTCCAAATTTCCAAAAAGCACATCTACGAAAATACACTGGCAAAGGTTTCTCAAACGTATTAAAACCGATATCGGCGGCGGATGGAGGTGAAATGAATATTTAAAAACTGGACTAGCATAAAAGTTGAATGGCGATTTGACCGAAAATCCTCCTAAATTATCATATCGTATAATATAACAAAGGAATGAAACATTAAATTACACCACGATTACAATAATTATTTGTGAGAATTCTTCTAAACTGAGAATGCTGCTCCTCCGTCGTCGAAAGGCAAATCAACGGAATACGATGCGGACGTACTGGCTCCTTTGTGAGAGTACGAATCGACCTGAGGAGACACGTGAATGCAGGCACAGTCAACAGGCGCACTCACCTCGACTAGGAACCGATTCATCGTCTCGTAATAACCGGGACTCATCCATGTGTCATTGTGAGTCCCGGCGGGAAATTTCGCCAAACGCTTCAACGGACTGCAGGAGAGCTGGGGAGAAAAAAATGCGTTATGATTTCAGAGTGGACGGTATAAGTGCGTTATGATTCCCATTTTGATGATAAAAGTGCGCTATGATTCCAATTTTGATGATACATAGAAGTGAACACCCACGATGTGATTATTTTCGTGGGTTGGGTTTTGCTGCTCAGACAAGAGGTTTCAGGAACACTGGGAAATGAATCCTGGAACCAACTCACCGAAAATAAATGGCATTTAGATGACTAAAACTCTGAAACGCAGCATCAAAATATCCGACCTTAAATATCATTTCGCTAAACATCAAGCAGCATCCAATATGAGGCAAAAGGGATACGACTGATAGATCATTATGTCCGGTCGTGCAGGAGCTCACAGCATATGAAGCCATTCAATGAAGTCATTGAGATGACATTCCAAGATGTCAAAGATCACCAAAAAAATAGTCACAAAATTAGTCACTATCGGACGATCTATTCATTTGTTTGATCATTTTCTAAATTTTGCTGCTTCTTCTTTTGTAATTTCTATTTTTCCTGTTCTCTTTCTTGTGTGTAATGTTTCAATCAAACAAATGAATTCTATTATTACTATATTTTTAATTTATTATCATTATTCTATCAATGTTATCAACATAATTAGTCCTTCAAAATGTCTGTGGAATCGTCGATAATTGCCAAACGAGTTGCTCAAACTTTGTGGGATCCTATTCGTGATATTACAAGGAAAGATTCCAGCAAAGATGAAATCAACTGTGAAGATAACAAGAGTGTGAATATGTATATATTATAATTTATAGGACTTGGAAATGTTAATAGTGAGGAGTCTTGTGTCGGTTGGATCGTTCACCTGCAAAGCGACAATGGATTCGCCTGCGACGATAACAAAAATGTGAAACTTCAAACACGGGATGCAGCCATGAGTGTATAAATACCCTTGGTTCGTATTCATGCACTTGTCCTACTACCCTCTACATGAACGCGGACAAGAAGGAATGCCATGGCGAGAGATTCAATATTGGGATTCAAGATCATTCGGATTACTTATTATTACTTTTATTAGTAATATAAACTTATTGTCTTTTGCCGGGATATTAGATAAAACTAACATTGATTCTTTAATTTCAGAATTTTTGGTTGCCCGGAAGGTTTCAAAATTTCCCGCACAGGAGTCTCAGATGAGCACAGCTCCTGTTTTGCCTACGACTCCTGGTTGCCCTCAGGACCACAATGATGCAAAGGCGTCCTGTCAATCAGCCGGCTTTAAAGCTGGGCAGATAAAACATGAGATTCTAAATTGGACGAAGATCCCTTCTGATAAAGAAATCCTCAGTATAGTGTCTGGATTTAAAATTCCGAGACACCCAATCAAGGGAAAATCCCACCTGAAATATGGTTCATTGCACAAGAAGAGAATATCATTGCTTGTTAGCTTAAAAACCTGAGTGCTCTGGGAATAATGGAAAAAGGACAAACTAAAAAGAATGAAGGACAGCATATTTCATATATACTCATTCCCGGTATTCACTTGTAGTTGGTGGTCTAAATTTCCTTGACTCATTTTTCCTTAACAAAGAAAGATAAAATTTTGGTTGAAAGATTCAGTAAATTTTGCATCGCATTTAATTCTGCCTGCTTTTTCAATAAAGATCCTTTTCCAAATTCTGTATCTCATCCAATTTACGTTTTATATGCATTGTACATGTATTCAACATTATTTGACAGCCTGTTATTCAAAGCTATATTCCGGTACATTTAATTGCATGCATATATGATGTTGAATCTTACATGTTTGGATTCACAAGAGAACGACCTATTCGATTATGTAAAATATATAGCTATGTGTGCGTGCATATTGATTTTACAGAGCGGTGAAATCGAAGCTTTTTGGGTAAAATACTTGGCGGTGACTGGCTATCGGCCCGAAACTGCTGTGGCAGTGAATGTGTTACCGGTAATTGTGTCGTTTGAGGATATTGCCTTAACTCGACCTTAATAAGATGAACATTTCCCATGAAATCGCGGCGGTTTTTTGGTGGGGTATTTTATTTAATTTGATTACACTGCTTTATTTCGGCGCTTACAATCTTTCATACACTTTGACGTTCGAGTTCCTCTACCTCCACCAAATAATTATAACACAGGGGATTGAAAAAATATGTAAACATGCAATGAAAAGACAACGTAACAAATCTATTTGAAGCACGTATTTGACATCATCGGCGAAGAGTTGCTGCAATTCAAGGGCCTACTTGAGAGTGATATTTTCAATGATGATCATAGTCAAGCTCGGGAGTTTAACATGTTTGCAATGCTCACCAAGCATAATCTTTAGCCGGCTTTCCCAAACATTGAAACTCTTCTGAGAATTTACCTTTCCATGCTGGTAACAAATTGCTCCGGCGAGCGCTCATTTTCCACCCTCAAACGCGTCAAAAACGAGCTCCGTGGCACGATGGGCCATCAGCGCCTCAACAATCTGAGCCTCATGGCCATTGAGCATGAAGTCATGGCAGGCATTTGTTCTGATGATTTTATCCGTGATTTTTGCTGATCGCAAAGCTAGGAAAGTCCAGCTAAAAATCTGAGTCTTCTAAGCGACAGTAATTTCAATAAACAAAGTTAAGTTGAACAGCTTGAGATCTTGTTTGCTTTGTTAATTCAGTATTTTCTCTCACTCCTGCTCCACGATAATTATTTTACAGTATTTACTGCATACGGTGCATGGTCGTGCATTTGTGCTGTGTATCTAAAAATAGTATTGATTTCTTCTCGTTGAGAGAATCACGTAGGCTCTACATCTAAATGCAACTACATAAAGTTCAGTGTGATTCACCTTAATTGAACTGCTTCAGGATTTACAAGAGTAGCCTACTACTTATATAACTACTAGTAAAGTACAAACCTCATATACGTGCAAGGAATTTAACATGGAGTACCATTTTCATATAATGCGCACAAGATACAACATTATAGATGTACATGCATATGTAGGACTATACATGCATGTACATTATCATGCTGCACGCATGAAGCCTTTGAACGGCTGGGGTGGGAGGGCCCGTGCTTAAACGCCTGCCACGAGCCCTCGGGAGCCCTAATCCGGCCCTGAATAATGCTTCATTTTTTCCATAATATTACCCACTCGCACGAGAAGAATTAAACAAATGAAAATGTGTCGTGAGTCGTGACCCATTGCCGATTGTCCTTTCAAAAGATGGTTATTGAGTTAACGACTCGTAGCCTGATTAATTAAACCCTCTTTGCTTGGTACATAATGTATTCTGTTAGCAGCATTACAGTTTGAGTGACACCAGCCCTTAAAGAGGACCTTTGTTCATTTTTGAACCTTTTTAGATTGATTCTATGGGCTTTTTTAAGTGACAATCTGAGACCATTTTTTGACAAATTTGGCCTACTGTGAATGATATCCAAGACAAATTAAAATACTATTAGTATTAGTAACCTTCCAAGCCAGAATAGCGTGAGCCTTGAAACGAGATGAGTGCAAGATTTCTGTTATGAGAATTGCGGAAAGATCTGCTTAGGAGAATTACTTTTAAGACATCACAGTTTGAAATCGAACGTGAGAAGAAAGCGAGATTTTAAACATCTCAAATTCGATGTATCTAGGAATTAACACATATCAAGTGTATTGTCTGAAAATATGTAAGTCAAAAGGCGTATTTGTCTTTTGGGGTGCATCCTCTATCACCTGTTACTACGGTAGGTCAAAACAATCAAGAGGTCCACTTGAATACATCGACCTGTGGCCGTGGGGCTTTGGTGGGTGTGCATGGATCACGTTCTCTTACACGGCAGCTAATTTATTTTTTATTTAATGTTCATCTATAGAGATCGTTTGAAGCAGCCTCATAAAGTCTAAGTCTTCTTGCGCTGAAAAGGAGTTCAACTCATGAAATTGACTATCAGTTTGTTAACATGCATTTTTTAACTTCTCCTGCATCTAGACATAACAACTTTTTCAAAACTGAGATTGCTGACACTGCCTGGAACAGATATAGTGAGACGTCAGCACAGTGCTTGCTGCTATGAATACCTTGGCGCTAGTGGGCGTGTACATAAATTAATCAATTTCTGGTTTGAAAAAGGTCAGATGGGCATTTAATTAAGAGTGTGCTTATAACCAAGACAATACAATAACTGTGCTATTCAGCGATCACACAGTAACAGATGGGGAGGACGGGTTGAGGGCAACAGTGAACCAAGGACCAAATAGCGCAGACTGAATGACCCCTTTGTACCCAGCCACGTAGCACCCAAGAGATGTGCGTCACCCGGATGGGCCAGACCCCAAAGTGTGTCGAGTTACTCAAATCTATGAAGAAAGAACTAAAAGAGGTGAAAGATCCTTGAAAACCAGTACGGCAAACTGGAAGCCAAACTGGACTGTTCGATTCTTGGTTGCTTTTCTGTTCTGCTTCAAGTTCTGTCTTTCTCAAATGTTTGTCTAAGATAAAATTTTCAGCCTTATAAATTTACAATTATAAAATTGGCAGGAATATATCGTCAGTGAAAAAACCAATACCCTCTAACCTCAAGAGTCGATTTTTAAAGATATTTAGATAATTTTTATACAGCCTTATATTCCTTTATGATGGGCGTAATCAGAATCATTAACCCAAATGAGTAAAGAGAGACGAGACGAAATACAACACAGGCTGCATGCAAAATCTTGGGCCTCCAGGAGAAGAGAATGCCAATTCCAACACTTACAACATAGTCACGACATCCAGCCTCCAGTCCTTCAAGAATAGGCTGGACACACACTGGAGAGACTTTGACTTAGCATTGAAATACAATTGGTAAAAGAACCCTACACATGAACGACAAGCATGGATCCAAGACCAGCAGCATGATGGGGTTTTAAGGCTCCACCCAACCCATTCAGGTGATACGGGCGCCAGAACAGAAGCCCGGGACCAGGGTTAAATTAAAGACTTAAAAGAATTTTCACCTGCGATTGATTCGCTTTGTTTAATTAACTTAAGCATTAAACAAACGGGGAGGCGCCATTTGTTGTTAAACTGACCCGACTTAAAAGAAATCGCCGACAATTGATGTGTCTTGGCTGATGTTTGTTTTCGACACGAAATTTGAGGGGCGGATTACATGTGTTATTTATAATGGTACAGTGTAGATTCGTTCCCTAGAATCGTGGTCGGAGGCGAATTAACAAAAAGGGCGGACTACATGACACAATTAACATTACAAACGATTCGTCCATGAAATTTTAGGGCGGATTAACGGGGTCTGACTGTATATATAAAGTGATTGTGAGAGCAAGGAGTTCACTGACCTCATATAGCTTATGCATCATGATTGGAGGAATGAGGTTGTCGGATGATCCTGAGAGGAAAAGGGACGGCACGGAAAGATGTGAGATGCGCTGATCAGACGGATACTGATGAAGAAGCAGCCCAGATAAGCAAAAACATCTTTCAACAAAACTCACCTTATTCTTGAAGCAGATTTTCGGCAGACAGCGAATCACACGAAAATCAAATAAATGACGACCGATATCGGGCAGTGAAGTAAAAGTATTTTCAACGATTAACGCATGGACGTTAGCAGCGTAACGTGACGCTGCTTGGATGGCTACAGCGCCCCCTAGGGAGCGGCCAAACAGCACCAATTTTTTGGGGTTGATATCAGAACGCTTGAGGAGGTAATCCATGGCACACGCAGCATCCAAGTAGAGGCCTTGCTCTGATGGCTTACCACCGCTCTTGCCGAAGCCACGGTACTCAACAAGAACGACATTGGCACGGAGATACGTCTGCAGGGCATAACAGTTGGGTAGCCTGTGATAAGGAAACACTAGGGTGTGATTTCATCTTGTTAAACAACCAACCTGTGGCCTATATTGCCAGCATTGCCGTGGAATATAACAATTGTATGAGCCAGTCCCATCAGAGGGGACGGCTGCTTGATGAGGATCATATTGATGCTGACACCATCCTTCGTCTGAGCGAAGATGTTTTCATGCAGCAAGCCGTAAGTGGCTGGGGACTCCACATACAGACGAGATTGCGGAGGGTCTTCAGGTCGATAGAGTAACAGATCTTGTGCATTGTAAAGTAAACCTGTCGGATGGATCATTTTGAAGGAGGGTGATGGGGGAGGGGGGGGCGTACCTGAGATTCCCAGTAGCAGCATGGCTAAGGAAGCCAGGGAGCCGTACATCCAGTGCAGCAGAAGCAGCACCAGCAACAACGCTGTGCTCAGGGCCCAGAACTTCTTCAGAACCAGCTGCAGGAAGCGCAGAGCGATCAACACAAGTCGGAGCATGTCTGGCGCCTGGCTCACAGCAGCAGCCTCATCATTGGAGTTCATAGTTCATGGCTGCTGTCAATACATGGCGTATGTAGCAGCAACTGCAACATCAAACAATATTATTAAAAATTGAAATTGAATCGAGAAATTTTACTATTCATGCTACCATAATTTACAGGCCCATATATTTTGTCCGATAACTGAGCTGTTAAACAAGACTCAAATAGATGATGATATGTCAGTGCTTTTTAGATAATAAATTTCAACTCATATACAAAATGAATATTCACCATGAGTAAATAAATTTGAAATTCACAGTAAATTCTCAATCTCATATCATTCTCATGATTCTAAACCATGTCATCAATTAATCATCTTTTCCTGCATTCAGTATCGACCACTTGAGTAATGACGATCAAAGTTGAGTTGAGACTCGTTCCAAGCCTCTATAAACAGATATAGTATATTGGGCCATGTTTTTCTTCTTGAACCAAACTCTGGTTCAGGTTACTGGTTAGGACCTAATCCCACTGTAGTCACGTAACGGAACTCTGGTTCCTCTCAAATCACACGAGACTTGGTAATGTTTATCTTGGCAAACAATGCTGTAGCATACAAATTCCAGTGTGAGACTAGCGAGATCTCATCTCATCTCTCCTCACTCCTGCTCATCATCCGTGACCTAGACTTGGTCCTAACCAGTAAGTTCAGTAACCCGAACCAGAGTTTCAGTTCGAGAAGAAAAACAAGCCCCATATAATCATCCCCACAGATTACGGCTATATCAGTATATCATACTGATATTATAGTATTATCTATATCAGTATTATGAGTATATGATAGTATATGGAGTTAAGTTAAATTTGAGGCTTGAAGTTGAGAGTTGAGTCCCTTGAGAATATTGTCGAGCTCGAAATCCCTGCGCTGGAAAATCTTTCAGAATTGTCTCAAGACGTTCAAGAAATAATTATTCGATATCAACCAAGTAATTACCCCACTACCACACCATTTCAGACCTTAACAAAAGCGCAATTCATAAATGATTCTTTTAATCCTTGGCGACGTCTGCTAAGAGTGGAAGATCTGAGATGCGTTACGAAAATAAACTGTTTGTTCGTCGTTAGTAAATAGGCCAAATTATAAATAGGCCTATTATACCAAAAAATCCAGATTACATTCATTAAATTAGTCATAAATTTGTAAAAGGTAACTAATGTATTTTCAAATTTTTTTCTACACCTAATAGGTATCTATTTTATTCGCAATTAAGGTTTTATAAACAATGGTATTGGAATATTTATTAAACGTTTGTCAATTTTATATTTTCCTGAACGGTGTTTCCGGAAGTCTGTTTGTTGATGGTTTTTTGAGTGCAGCTAACATTTTATTATTTTGTTAAATTTAACTTAGAATCATGATGCACATTGATTATTACACTTCAATGGATCCAGAAGATCTCGTGAAATGTCCATTCAATGAAGCGCATGTTATGAAGGCGCGCAATTTGCAGAAACATATGATCAAGTGTAAAATGGTAACACTGAATCACTGACTCAGTGACTGAAGTTCTGAACTTTCAAAGTTTCAGTTTCACTTCGAACAGTAAACTCGTTCCAAGCCTCTATATTGATAATTAGACCCACATATTATGGCTATACAATGCAGCTATTCGAACAGTACTTCAACTTGCTTGTCCTGTGATTTGTGGTTCATCACACATTTTTGCTACTCCGTTTGGGAAGCACTAGAGTAGTATGGAAACACTAGGGCCATAGCGGGCATATTTCTAAGTCAAACAATGAATTATTATTATTGTATAATTATAATGTAATTATTACTGGGACCCAAGTCAGAGGGAAACTTTCAACTACAAGCGTTGAAGCTATGATATGCTCAGAAGGCTGTTTGCTGAACACGACCTAAGCTCAATCAGTCAATGCGGATTCCCCCCCTACCAGTGCAGCAAGCATGGGAACTCCTGACCAAAGCCATGCATACCAGTGCAATTTGCTCTAATTTGCTCTATTCTCAGGATGAAATCAGATCGAGTGAGCAAGTGGAGACCAACCTGGTTGGACGTCAGTGTGCAATAAAAGATAAAAGCCAAGAAGCAAGTGTACAAGCAGAACAGACAAAGCAAAAGTCTCAGAGACTACTGAAAGTATACAAGACTCAAGATACCAAGCATACATAGCCATGATTAAACTATACAACAAAATAACGAAAAACATGGTTAGCTCAAGAACTGATTAATAGTTTTTTGTTCTCGTAACATCAGAGGTCACTCTAAAAAACTTAACACAATCAGGTACAAAACCAGCATTAGATAGAAAATGTTTCCAAAAAGATGCATAGATAGATAGAAACTGGAATGGGCTCCCGGATTAGATAGTCTCAGCCTCGTTGCTAAGCGCCTTCAAAAGGGCACTTGATACCCAATGGATTGAATCTAAATACGATATACATGTAACTCCCGCAGCTGACCAATTAAGAACAGCTCGCCGTGTGATAGTCTGCTAAGTTCTGCCACATCATCGATGCCTTGCTTTATTTAAGCCAATGTGTTCAACGAAAGTCACAATAGTAGACCCGGTCATACTTCCCTGATAAACCCCTTAGCAAACGACAAATAATGAAGTTGTGCTTAGTTAGACCAGTGATCATGATGTTTGCATGGTCATCTCTTCTAATTCTTGAAAGCAAATATCACTTCCAAACTTTGTTTTGTGGATATCTGCCCAGCCTTATTAAAAATAAACATCACTATTTTGAGCAGACAAAAACTGAGAATGAATATAAATCGCCAGTGAATTTATTAAAGCGGTTAAAGCGGTTGTGCCCTGAGACACATGGCAATCACACTTTCTGAATTCTGCTCATTCCGTCTCATTTCAGACCCACCCAAGGACCAATCTCAAGCAGTGTCCTTACAATGCCTGTCACGAAGTCCCAGAGAGCACTTTTCTCACTCACATTGAGCAGTGCCCTGACAGAGTACTCGTGGAAGAAGACGTCAGAATCAGTGAGCCAAATCCACATAATTAAAAGTACTCATTTGCATGATTAAAAATCCTAATATTATTTTGCAGCCGGACGTCCGAACCCAGAAGTGATAATGACCGGGAATCTTGCGCTTCCAGAGTACGATGTCAACCGATTTGACTATTCAGATGAGGAGTGCTGGGACGACGATGATGATGGCCAAGGTACGTACAACGAAGTAAATACCATTATGCCTATTCATATGAATCAATTCTTCCTACCAGGGGCTTATTACCAGGAACTACCGCAACCGAAAACTATGTCGAAACTGCTTAGAAGTGCTCCACCGCCATCTCAGGTCTGCAGATTTGTATGTATCTGCAGCAATTTGTGACTATGCATGACGCAAGATTGGTCGCCGGATCATGCGTTAATTGAGCAAAATTGCAAATTTTTAGTTTTTGGCCCACATGTAATTATTAATTTAGTGATTTTTAGTTCATGTTCTGAATACATCTTGCATTTTATTTTTAATCAAAAGAAATGGCATTTGAAATATGGAATGAATCTGAGTATATTGATTTTTTGTTGTATTACACACATAATAAATTATTATGAATATACTGCAATTTCTTGATCAGAAATCATTGTTTTTTCTTGATGACTACAATATCAATTAAGTAAAATTTGGCAATCCATCACTGCTTCTGTGGTAGAGGATTACATTTAAAGCCTTCTAATTAAGGCATGATGCGCTGATAAATCTGATATTTTATTTATAATTTCATCCCTTTCTATAGATATATGTATAATTAAAAATTGTTTTAATTAATATTGCTTCATTTTCACAGTCAGCCAGATCAAGATCATCCGTCCCCTTTTCAAAGCCACACATACCAGGTTGGTTGCATCGGGAAAATTTTTTTTGACTACAAATCACATTTTACCCCTTTGATAGAATGGACTAAACCTGAAAAACAGACTCTTTCCCAAGAAGCAGCTCCCAGCAGAAGGAAAACCCTGCAGGCAGCTTAACCAATTATTTCATTGACTTTTTTAATTTTCTACTCCTTAGGCTACTGAGAGTGAGGTACAAGATAGACTATCTGAAATAAGCAGAAAATTCAAACAGGTTGGTATCAGTGATTTGTATCTTGCGTCCTTATAAATGGATGGTTCTTCCCTTGAAGATCGTTGCGTTGGAAAATCGTCAGGGAGACGGGGAAAGGCTGAATCCGGAGGAGGTGAAGATTGTTGATTCATATCTTCTATATATCCATTCTTATGTTCTCAATTTTTATGGCAGATTCAACTGATATCTTGCAAAGCAGCAATTGTACGTCAAATGGATTGTTTGGGGTAAGATTGCCAGTGCTGAAGTTTCTATTTTTCTATGGTTGACTATTGCATCAGCTATGCTTTGGGTATAAAAATGTTTTTCAATTCTCTTGAGAATGTTCTAGCTTTCAAATTCATGGACAGAGGTCTTATTATTCTCTTGATATCTTTGCAGATTAAGCTGAAACATTTATGAGGACACCATACAAGTCCTCCTCCATCCACTAGACAGTATAAAAAATAAAATTATGGCATTACTCCAGTTCCTTCTTTTTACATTGAGTCCAAGAATCAATAGACTTTCGTAACTTTCAATGCCCTGTATAAAGCATAATATGTGACATCATATACCGCAATTAACCGCTTGTCAAAGATTTTCAATTTTGACTTTTCTTTTTCATTTTGTAGCTGAATAAATGTCCGCCACACTGTCCCAACAAGAAAAGAAAAATTACCTCCAAAGATGGCGAAGGGCCATGGGAAGAGAGTCAAGAGACCAACAGTCATAACAAAATTAACAACAAAATTAATGGTCATATTAATGGTCATTATAGTGGTCTATTGTTCTATTTATTAACCTTGGTTGCCGTTGGAAAACCACCACTCTTGTAATGAAAGATAATTAATAATGTTGTACTTAAAGGTAATACAGTAGAACCTGTGGTATACGGACCGGGTGGCATTTGTGGTATGCGGACGAAATTCTTTGGCAATATGTCTCGTAATGTTAAAAGATAGGGACCTCATCGCGTTATGCGGACACCTGTCTTATGCGGACAGCGGACAACCCTCCATGACGATATGCGGACAATATTATTGATGTTTTGATGTATAGCCCGGCAGTCACGGGAAGTTCAAGTGATTAACTGAAAGCTTTAATCGCGGCGTCTGCAAGGCGCCGTATCGATGCATTCAGCTTTGTTCTTTCCTTGACTATGTAATCCCTTTCATCTCATATTTTACTGGATGTCACAACATTCCTGGGGTTTTCTTTAAGTTGATTTCGATTGTTTAAAATGGGAGTGGCATTCTCCGTGTCATCTAAGACAACTGGCTGTCTTGGCCAATGAATCATTCCAGATTAATCACTTGGTCACCGGGGGCAGGGCTTAAGTCATTGAAGCAAGCTCCCCGGGGCCCGGGGAGCTACCCCGACTCGGTAGCGGGTAAGCCGTCTCACGCTCGTAGGTGACACATGCTTCAAAGAGATGAGTTGTGTTTAAGCTTGACCAATGAATATTAATTAGCTCAATGTTACATCGCGGAGTCTATTTTGTCTCTTTGCAAACCTCCTCTGTTGACTCTTGCTATTAGTGTTACATAAGACATAGAGCTCTGCATAGCTGAATTGACCCCTGGGAGGTTACCATAGGGATAATCTGGTGTCAGGAGTTATACGGACAACTCTGGTATGCGGACAATTTCTCTTGGATTTTCAGCTGTCCGTATACCACAGGTTCTACTGTAGCTATGACCTTGATGCACCTGAGTCCCACCAAAATCAAAAATTTGTTTTTGTGCAAAACTTCAGCATCTGCAAAAAGGGACTCATTTTGACGTCACAGATTGCAAAACAGCTTAGAGAATGACACAGCAGAAATCCCAACAAACTTTCCATAAATTTTAATTTCATGAATTATTATCACAAGATTCATGCGGGTGACTTTCCCGCTTCTCAGCAAAATATAACAGAACATTAACGAGTGTCCAATGGTTGGCCTTCCAATGACTAAAACGAGGCTCATTGATGATGCAATCCCAGGATTCTCTCAACACCTTTGGATTCACACATATCACACTGGGCAAGCGCTTGATGACATCATCACTGAAACCACATTCCAACAGGAAGTCAAAATTCTTTGAAATGTGTGAGCGATTGAAACCGCGAGAAAACAACTTCTCGCGTGGTAATTTTGATTTTATTTCGCTGAAGTGGCAGTTCAGAGATTTTGCGATATCGTACCGATTTGGCCGTCGAGCCCGGAACTCTTGCAAGAGTTGTTTCCGGCGAGAGTGGATGCCAAGTGCACGAAGGTCGAGTCCTGAGGAAGCGGTTAGTCCCTCCGCTTTCAACTGTGCCAGCGATTCAGCATATTTGGAGCTGGATTCTCGAAATAAAGTCCGTGATGAACATGTCTCCAGGTAATTCCTAACTTCAGTTGCGTCATAACCAGCTCTCAAGAGAACTTTGACTCGTTCTAGAAGTTTTCGGAGATGTTGAACTGAATCTCCATGGGTGGTGATGAGTTCTGAGTCCTGTAAGTTCTCCTCCGAAATGCAAAGCAGCTGCGACAGTTCTTTCATTGGCTGAGTGTTGATCACTTCAATGAAGCTCTGTGGTTCTGATTTCAATCGCTTCTCAAGTGACTTGTAAGTCACATGATGCAACAAATGACCGTGAGTGCTGATTTCTCTCACAGAAAAACCAGAATCATGCATGAGAATAAACTTATCAATCAACGATTCAATTGATTTTGATGAGAAGTTTTTCCTTTTCATCTGAGTGAAGTATAAACAGATGATATCGTTTTCTGAACATGTTAAGCGCCTCGTGATATGCTCAGCTATGCTAATGCATGGATTCACTTGATTCAACCATTTCTGCATTGTGCATAGGGAAGCATTGGAGCGACGAGGGTTCATCAAGTGCAGCATCCTAATAGAAATGCGCTCATATCCTGCGGCTTCTAAATACTTGAGTTTCCTCTGAATCATATACTCCTCCACCTCCATCAGCGAAGGTCCTTCTACAATCTCGTACCACTTCAGTCCCATCTCCTCCAGTCGCCTCAATCTGTGCAAACAATGCTCAAGTCTTAATGTAGATCCTTTGATTTCTAGCATCTGAAAATAATAAACACCAAGTCAATTATTTCTTAATGGTACACCGTTGTAATAATACCCTCCGAAGAAATATCTCTCTCAGTTTTTCCTTGTCTCCGTTTCTCAACAACTCCTGGCATTCCTCAAAAGATGAAGGTCTGGCATCTGAACAGGGTAATGATGCAAAAGGGCGAAACACAAGGGTTGGACACGGTGAGCACATTTTTGAAGGCATCTTATTTAACGCGCTATGTCGACCAATGCGCACTAACATCTGGAGTGAACATCCTCTGGTAATCCACATGGCTGAAACAATTTGATCTGCAATTGCAAAAATTGAAATTTCAGAGTTGAGCAATGTTTGAGTTTCCTAGTTCAAAACTACAGGTTGAATAAGATCTTTTGTACTTGACTTTTGAGGCTGTGACCAGTAACAAACACCGTAAACTGTAGTAGCGTATTATAGACTACGTTGCGGGGAGCTAGTCTCGCTAGACCCTGGAGCAGATTGTAATTACATGTAGCCAGAATCGGCTGGCTGCCGTAAAGATGACTGGCTAGCTGCTTAAGCCACTCCACCAATCAGAGATATCGGCTCAGCATTGTGATCGGTGGCTAGCAGCGGCTTGGAGTGACTTGGCAATGGTTGCTATATCATCCAATACGTATAATGATGTCATTAGTTAACTCAAACATGCACTACTCTCAACATGTGGTACTAGTGTGGTATTTTTGAGATTGGACGATTTCCAAATCCTATGGTGTCCCACTGAATTACACTCTCATGCTTGACTCAGTTCAAGAGGTTTAGGCCGTTTCATAAACTTAAAAAAACATTATTTTTAACCTTGAACATCATAATCACCATCATCATTTCGTTTGTTGTGTCTGCTGACGCAAATTCTGCAAGATTTTAATTAACTCTTTTATGACAAGCAAATAATACATGCAGGAAGAGGAAGCAAATAGAGAAACAGGTTGGAAAAGAAAAGAGGATGGCGAACCGAATAATTCAGGATCTTGAATGCAAAATTCGCGGTTTTTTATGTCTCAGTTTGCAATTGTTGGGCAACTTCTGGGTTACATGTATATAGCTTAACTAATATATATAGCATTTTATTCGCAAATAATGTTTTTGCAATTTTTGGATATATGAGAGAACAAGAAAAACGAAAGAGAAAAAAGCATAAAACAAGGAAACAGTTAAGAAAAATAAATAAATAATAATGACTGAATTAGCCTATGCCTTGTCGAGGCGCAACACATAGCAACATAAGAGCCGACTTGCACTCTTTGTAGTCTAAACGACATAAATAATCACCATCGATTCCATAACAAACAGCAACAGTTTCGCTATCAGGGAGTGTGCAACATTCACTTTTTAAAATACGTAAAACGGGGGAAAGTTTAATTGAGCAAAATGTTTCTCCGTTCATCTTCAATTTGGCCAAAATCTCTTTGAAAGTTATTCCAAAGCCAGACTATTGCAGGAATGCAGACAGAGCTTAGACAAAACAGGGTTTTCAGACATCAAAGATTTCTTCATAAAATTTAAACACCTAATTAGTATCTGAGACTTCAGGTCAGGTTTGGAGCAAATAAAACGGAGATATGACAATCTCGTCAATGGACTTAATTTAGAACACTCTAACAATTGCAAGAAAATTAAGAGAATTTCACTTAATTTTTCAGACCAACAAAAGCAATACATGTAGACAAACAGTGTAATGAACCAAGTGTTATGAGAGGCCAATACAAATTATTTTTGGCCTCTGAATTCTGAAATGAGGGTTTGGCAGTGCTGTGAGTTACAATAGTTAAAGAACAATCAATCAAGTAGTGGTAGGCTTAATGCCAGGTACAGTAAAAGCTCGTTACAACGACATGTTTGGTTTCAGGCAAATCGGTCGTTGTAGTGAATTTGGCCCATAATGCAGCGACTGACCGTCATGATGGTCACCCCATAATGCCTATTGGTTTACTGTATGTAGTGTTACCTAGCATGCATACTGTGTTGTAACAAGGAAGAACAATTTTATGGATTTGAAGGATAGTTTAGGCCTTACATATTTATTTCTTGAAGAAATCAAACATTATTCTTTCATAAGCAAAAGCTGTGAATTCACACCTCGAGCGCTCGCTCTGGCGCCGGAGTTCATTGAATATTCATAGAGTATTTTTCCGATCATCGGCAACGATCAAAGGACTTTTTATCTTTTGTAATCAAAACAAACAATAACGCTTTGAAAGCCGACAAAGGCGACCGCTACCTATCGGTTGCTTTAATTGAGCGGGAGATGTGCATTTCACTCTCCGTGTTCAGCGTCGGCGTTCACAGCTTTAATCCTTTCATCGGAGCTGTTTACCAACAAACCATTGAATTGAATCTTTGATATTTTTACCAGGGCTTAGGCAAACATTGCAACAATAACATGCCGACAACATCAGAAATTTAACTTATGTGAGTCGTCCGTCGTGGGTCAGTGAACATCGAAGACAGTCGCGTGTCATTGAACATGAGCGACCTCAAGGCGACAGCCTGTCGTTGTAATGAGCTGGATTTCAATGTTAAAGGCACATTTGTTTGGCATTTTGCCTGTCACTGTCGGAACAGTGAATTTTGTCAGTATATCGGGCTTTTAACATTGTGGCAGATCGGTTTTGACCAAAAAGCTGTCGATAAGTGAATTTGTCAGTGTAATGAGTGTCGTTGTAACGAGCTTTTACTGTACATACCACTAATATACATGTAGCTAGTAACAAGTGATCTACTAGTACTTGTGAAGGAATATTTTACATTAACCCTAGTACGTACTAGTATACTGCGCATCCTATGTCAGTCCGATATATTTAGGGACAACCCTCGTACATGTATATGTATGGGCATAAGTCTCGCTGTAGTATGTGACTATGTTAGCTATGCATTAGACTAGTCTCAAGTCTGTCACTCAAAGGTTCAGAACAAATTAGTATCGTTCCAAGCCTCTGTATTGATAATTAGATTATTGATAATTAGATTATTAATCATCCCGACAGATCATGGTTACAGATAGCTGCATTCTGTAGCCATAATCTGTGGGGATGATGAGTCTTGGAACAAGACTAGGCTACAGAATGATTGAGTGAGAATTAGAATGTAACTGTGCCACTCCTTTCGGCTGGCTCTGGCGTCGCTTCAGCCTGAAGCAACGACGGAGCCAGCCGAAAGGAGTGGCATGGCTACGATGAGCTAGCCTAGCTCCCCAAGGGTAGCGGAGCAGTTCCTACACAGTAGTGTATACGCTACACAGTACGCTACGGCTTGGGGAGGTGGAGCTAGCCTAAGAGTAGCTCCCCAAGGGTAGTGTGTGCACTACGCTACGGCCCACGGGCTTGGGGAGCTAGCCTAAGAGTAAGAACAAATCATATTTGTTCTGAAGGTGCGCGATTAAATTCATGGTTATTTTGATTACTATGTTTATTGACGGTGAACAGCTCAGTTATTTGGTTATAAAATATATGTAATTAAATAGGAAATGGTGCGTCCAGTTATAAGAATTGTTCAATACCGTCGCAAACCGAAGATCATCGAAATAATAACATGGGCGAGGGCATCGCGTGCATATTGTATTATCGCTCAAGATACGCTGTAATCATCTGAGCTTTAAGTGGTTATACGCAAGCGTATGCAAATAAGGGAAAAACCCGTTATATCAATCTTCGGACATAGCATTTTTAGCCTATTGAACTTAAGAACATGTACATTAAGGTGCTATTTACTTTGTTTTCTCAGCCAAAATGATATACATGTCTTTCCTAATGACCTACAACGAAGTATAACAAATACTCAACATAAAATTCTTTAAAAAATATCATTTGTACCAATTTCCAAACCTCAAGGCCTCTAACGAAACACAATCCAAATAATGTAAGGCATGATAAATGTACTTTTATTGAGAATAACAAACACTACACACACTAAACACTTAATCTAAGGAAGACCAGAAGCCAAGATGCGTGGGATACAATACACCAACAGTTCGAGCATCCACAAATGCTTCACTCTTCACTTGACACAGCTGAATTTTTCTTGGCTTTGCTTGCTGGTTTCTTAGCTGTCTTTGCCTTTCTATTTTTCTTGGCCGCCTTCTTCACAACTCTTTTCTTCTTCTTCTTGAGGACCTCTTTCTTTGGCTTCTTGTAACCAGTGCAAAGGTGTTCATATCCTGTTTGCATCATACGTTCTTCCCAGGCAGCTTTCTCTTCCAAGTAAACAATCAGCTGCTTCTCATATCGCTTAGTGTACGGCTGAGGAAAATGTACATCAAATTAAGCACTTAAATCTGGATGGCAACCCAAACCATTTTCTCCTCAGCGCTCATGCTTCTCCAATGTGACGCCAGAGCAGAAATCTTCTCAGAATGCTGACGAAAGCAATTTAATTCAGAGCAAATTAATCAGGCCACACTGACCTTGCTAAACTTGGCAGAGAACGATGGGTGGTCCTCCATGCAGAACTGAAAGAAGGCTGCTGGGGGTTTTCGTGGACGATTCATCTCAGCCAAAACCTACAAAACAGAAAGTGGAAACATTTGGAAGAATAGGAAAGCGTGAACAACCCACCTTCCTCTTTCGCAAGCGGCTACGTTTCTTATCTCTCTTCGCTTTGATTTCCTTCATTGAAGCGATTTCTTCAGCAGTTAGTGACGACATAGCAGCGCGGTAAGCAACCATTCTCTCGGTGAAAGCTTCTTGGTATACCTTCAAACAAATTAGTAAAAAGGATACAACATACAACGGTGAAATTTGGAGCACCCACTTTTTTATTACTCTCTGGCATACCCTTCCAGTGCAAACCAGCCACTCTTGCAATTGACTTTGAGTTCAAATCTGACAAATAGAAAAGTGTAAATTTTGATTGATAATGTCTAATGCAGAATTACCAGGGTTTGCTTTAGCAATCAGTGGGAACTGTTCTTTGTAGAAAATTGTGTAAGCATTTCCGGGTTTCTTTGGCTGGTCTGAAGGAGGCTTGTTTGTGACGAAGGTTTGACAAGACACCGAAGATCTGAAATAGACAAGAAGATGCTTCAATCAAATTTTAAAACAAATTTCCTCTATTACATGTGCTCTGGTTTATTTATAACACATGGAGAGCAGGTCAGGTGACCCTATAATCTCCCAGCGCAGAGAAATCCCTTGTGACATTAATTTAACACACGGATCCATTTTACGTTAATTCAGGCCCTTCCACAGGCCATTATGGCCCTGCGGCTGTGAACATCCTGGCACCTCCACGCCTCATATTTTGCTGTGGTTTGATATTTTGTCCCGGGGTTCTTAGAATTTCTGATTAGGTTGCTCATAAAAAGAGCGGGAAGGACCCGTTGAAGCTTCTAGAAATCTTTGCACGGGAAAGCAATGCGTCATACCCAAAGCGCCACAAACATCGTACGAAGCAGCCTCAACCAATCAGCGAACTGCTTTCATATCACTCCAAAAGGTGCGGAAGTTGTGATTCAACAACTGAACAAGAACTCGGTCGACGATTTTCCCTGGTTGCAAGACGTCGAAAGAGGTATGGCGGAAAATTACAAGTAATCATTAAATTAATAATGAATAAAATTATTTCATGAAATCACTCATGAATGATCAAACAATATCAATCACCCCTTGGCCGCAATGGCTCACATACATTCATTGGTTGAACATTACATTTCCCGAGCACTATATATATGGCACACTATATAGCCACATTCTGTAGCATGAGATTATCATAATGTAACTCATAATGTTATGATCATTATGGCGAGAATCCGAGAATAACAATGCGTGAATCATGCAGGAAAAAAATATATCACTATCCGGAATATGTTGTGGTTTTTAAGTCTGGATTAAGATACATAAATACCCAATGATATCATTTCATAAGGATTAAGTGAGTGTTGTGTTGGATGAATCCATTTTCTGAGTGTCCCAACAGATAATTGCTGTATGGAGTTAATAACACCTCAGATTTCAAATCCCGATATTTGACATGTGTGTGCACGCGACACAGCATAAACGACGTCCAATTCCAAGCTATCAATTGTTTATTCATGATTTTAAAATTTAAAATATTTGCTTAAAATAACATTTTAATCAAGTTAATCAAGTTAATATAACTATTAAATTTTATTGCTTTATATGCATTAACCCATTTGCTACAACTAGGCACAAAGTGCTCTCTGCCTGCACGGTGAGCATGCATTCGAAACACCAGAGACGGTCTTAGTAAGTGACTCTGAGGGCTGCTGCTTGGATGGACAGGCCATGCCAGACGGTGAATCAAGATGCTGTGAAGCGCCATTAGCCAACTTGAGAAGCCAAAACATTTAAGTGCAAGTGAGTGGTTTAGTCACAATCAAATATAAACATCTCTTAACTTTTCTATAGAACAATAATTGCTATGAACTTCATAGCAATTATTGTTCTATAGAAAGTTTGAAATAATTCAAGTCGCTAGATTGCCAAGTAGGGGGCCTACATGTACTAGTCTATATTAACTGTTCAATTTCAAGCATGGTTCAAGGTCGAGAAAGTGATGAAATTCAGTGCTGTTTGTGGTTCACACGAAAATTGCAATTGACAAAGCTGTCATGTGTAATGGTGTTGAAAAATAGGCACTAAAGGAGATAGTCAACAACGCTTGGTTACGTCACTTTTGCGTGATGACTGAAAAGATTCAAGGGCATAGAATTGTGTTTATTTAAAACAAATCAGAATTAGCGCATTGTTGACATCGTGTAATCTTGTAATTGACATCGCTCAGCTTCAGTGAGCATCGTTTGTGTGTGGAATGGCTGTGTGCTACGCTCACTGTGCGCTCGAAACGGACACTTCAATTTTAAACAATTCATGCTTTAACTATCCGTGTTGAAACACGGATCACGGATAGTACTGAACACCCCCAATATCCGTGCTGTCACGGATATCAAACACGGATATCGAAACAGCGGCATGAATGAAATACTACGTATGTCGGTAAACGGTTGTCACGTGACACAACAAAGCCATGTGTTTCAGGAATTCATATATTCATGAGGTCAAGAGGGCACATTTTAGTATTATGAGCTAGCTTGAACATGGTTATAATCCGCAAGCAACTCAACACCTTCATCGAATTCTGGCTGGCGCAATCAGATAGACTGGTGGTGCTTTGAGGTGTACAGTCCGAGATCGAATCACGTCTCATAACAGGTAAGTTCATCTTCACTGATAATTGCATGTTTCCTCTGACGGAGATGCGCAAGGCTAGTAGATGAGTGGTGACGGCATACACAAATCGTTAACTTTGCCCAAAAAAACATACCCCATTTGTCTCTATACCCTAATTCCACAAGTGTAACTGATCTGATTATCAGTTACAGTTTGGCATTGTCGCCCCAATAGCGGACATTGTGGTTTATTCGTCAAATCGAATGACCCGAGATGGCCGAAATTGGTATAACTTATGTGTTACCAATACCTGATGATGTAACAAGAGTTCAAGTTACTTAAAACACAATAAAGTTGGCAATAATAACATCGCCGGCCGAGAGCGCTCGGGTTGTGAGTTTCCGCTGTTGTGAGCATGCGCAGAAGATGTAAATAATAGCACGTTTCCTGGGCACCTAACGTTATGACCATAGATGTCGTAAACATTATGACCGTTATGATTCTGGAAGAAGCTGAACATGCTGCATGTTTTCCTACGTTTTTGCCGTCATCAACTTCACAATCGGCGACAGGCAGATAACATCAGTCTTTACGATTTAAAATGGCCAGGTGAGCAATTTTTAGCTCTCCTAAAATGCTATAAGCGAGCAATGTGCTCAGCTAAACACAATTAATCAAAAATTAATAACTACTAAGTTACCAGTTAGGCCCTTTTCATGTTTGCTACTTTTCTTTGCATTGTATCTCATATCAGTCATGAATGAAATGTAGATTCAAATCACACTGATTTTTTAGAAGATTTTATGGGTATGGAGGTGTTGACATTAGCCTGATCAGGTTGATGACCAGATTCAGATTTAGGATTGGTCAATTTCTCTAACTCCAGAGCCACTGTATGGGCCGGGCCATACCAGTAATGTGACATGAAAGAATATGCTTCTTGGTACCACTTCCAATACCTCAACTTCTTTTACAATCGCTAATGCTTGCTGCATTAACGTTTAGCGCTGTCGCAAAGCGAAACTGAAACCATTGCTATGTCACTTCGAGTTCGCATAATTTATTTTCCCTGGGCGCCGATCGGACTCGGCCTCTCATGCATAAAACATTAGCTTCCATATAAGGCAATCAGTAATCTTGATTCGAGGCCGGCCACCTCCGAAGACAAACGCGGGAAAAACGAAGTCTCTTAACAAGGACTTCGGCAATCTTCGGCAACACTCGGAAAAGACTCAACATGCGACCTCTCGTGAACGTAAACAAGATAATATCTTAGCCGAGCAACTTTTCGCTCGCGTGAATCATTTTTGCGCGAGCAATGGCAAGCGGAGAGCAATTGCTCACGTGAAAACGAATAGACTGTAACATAGCGCTGAATTGGCTTCTCTCTCATCGTTACCTTTAAAGTTAACATTAAACTCTGGTGACAACGATTTAATGTGCTTGAGAACGTATTTCATTATTGATAAACAGACACATGTGCGATCACATCTTATTGTTGTTGAAGAAGTCACATGACATGATCATGTGACATAAACACAAAATGGCGAATTAGCCAAAGCATCATCCTTTCGAAAAAAAAAACGGATTTTTTTATTTGTAGCCTCGATCGCTCAGACAAATCGTTCGTAATAGGTGCAATGTTTAAACTAATATAACGGTTCTATTGAGTGTATTTCTAGGTGTGCAATGCTTGCAATGGCTCTCAACGAGCACACTCTATGGCTCTAAATGAATCCAATATGTGCCTGTAATGTTGTGCATTTATGCAAACGGATATTTCAGGCACACCTGTGGGCTTATCTATACCCCTAAAAAATCATACTATACAATAATACATAGCGCCCTTTTTAGAGCGATTGGGACCCTACCCCCAATTGCATGATTTAGGGTCCGGGGTTATTTGACAAGTGCTCCCTCATTTCCTAACCTTTACAATGATACCTCATATGATAAGATTGAATGACTTTAAAAAAAAGGTCGGACCTCTCTACCCACTGCCCAAGGCACAACACGAGCGATAATACAGAAGTTAGTGGATGTCATACTTGCAGCTAAGATATAAGTATATCGTTCATATAAACTACACTATTACAAACCTTAAACATGATAAAAGTGACCTATGCATAGGTCGAAAGGCAAAAGAGGCGAGAATCATGTTTTTTGGGCCAATTTTCCGAGTAATTTTAATTGAGTAAAATCACACTTCCGGAGTTATCATTAAAGCTTTTTTATATTGAATGCCAATCACTACCCATGAAA
>KB310082.1:147668-182842 GCA_000328365.1 Capitella teleta
AGATACAAAACATAAGATACAGGATGCAAGATACAGGACTTAAATACTAGCAAATTATATATAAGTTCCGTGCAGCCCTATATGTAGTTCTCAACTTTTCAAAATGTGCTGATTTTTGAAGTGACAAATGTTTACTCTGAAATGCAACTCAGTGCTTCGGCATATGCCTTATGCATCCGAAAATTTACAAAATAGTACAGCAAATCACCTGCAGTATCATTTTCAATAGACGCCTGTTCACAAGCAAATATGCCCAAACTCTGAAATGATGTTTTAGTCGCGCCCCAACCAAAGAAAGAGTGCAGGTAAGTTTTAGCTAACTATAGGCCCTCATGCATCCTGAGCCATTCGATTCATCTGGTTAAAGAGGACCTCTGATTGTTTTGAACTTGTAATGGATGAAAGAGGATGCATCTCTATTAAAAGACAAATACGCCTTTTGACTGACAAATATTTAGACAATACACTTGCTGTGTTCTAATTCCTATATACATCGATTTTGAGAGGTTTAAAATCTTGCTTTTTTCTCATGTTCGATTTCATACCGCAGTGACGGCATAAAAGTAATTCTCCTATTGTCAACAATGGGAGCCGTCGAGTGAGCAGATCTTTCAGCAGTTCTCATAAAAGAGATCTCGCACTCATCTCGTTTCATGCTATTCTGCCTCAGCAAGAAATTCGTATTTTAATGTTTCTTGAATATCCTTAATAGTTGACCAAATACTTCAAAAATTGTTTCTCGTCACTCACAAAAGCCCATACAATCGATTAAAAAAGGTTTCGAAATGAACAGAGGTCCCCTTTAATGTTACAGTCAACACAGAAGTTGAAGAACAAAGTACCAAGGTCAGTGGGTTCGAGGTGGTCAGGAAAAGATGGCGCCATTTAACATTACACGCGGTCTTAAAGAGGACTTCTGATTATTTGAATGAGTAACGGATGATAGAGGATGCACTCCAAAATCAAAAACGCCTTTTTACTGACAAAGTTCTACACATTATGCTTGGTATGAGCTAATTCCTTGATGCATTAAATTTGAGAGTTAAAATCTTGTTTTCGTCTCACGTTCGATTCCATGCTACTGCAATGTCATAAAAGTAACTCTCGTATTGATAACAATGGCAGCCGTCAAGTGAGCAGATCTTTCAACAGTTCTCATCAGCTCATAAACAAAATCTCGTACTCATCTCGTTTTAGCCTGAGTAAAAAATTCATAATTCAATTCGTCTTAAATAGCTGACTGAATATTCTATAATTGGTCTTACGTCACTCACAAATGCCCTTAAAATCGATCTAAAAAGGTTCCAAAATAAGTCAGGTCAGGAGAGGAGATCAAGTGAGTGAGTGAGGGGGTTTTACGGCTCCACCCAACCCATTCGGGTGATACGGGCGCCAGAACAGAAGGCCCGGGACCGGGGTTTCCCCCTACTCTTATTGATAAATCCCAAGGGTTCTTTATCCTGCATATCACCATAGACAGTAGTACACAGCGCCCGGCCTTGTTACGCAGCCTGTGGCCTGATCGGGTCTCGAACCCGTGACCTCGACCCCCACGGTCGGCATAGGATTGCAGACAGCGGTTTAACCCACTATGCTATTCGGTGCCCCCCTGAGAGGAGATCAATAAGCCAGCCATGGGCAACAGTTAAGACAGCACCCACCACAGAAATGGTATGTTATGAAAAACAAATAACATACTAGTATGTTATTTGTGGCTCCCATGTGGCATAGTATACTAGTATATTAGTATGCCATTTGTGGCTCTCGATCACTTTTATACAGTCAGACCCCGTTTATCCGCCGTCATGTAATCTGCCCTTTTCGTAATCCGCCCTAAAATCTCAGGGACAAATCATTTGTAATGTTAATTGTGTCATGTAATCCACCCTTTTCGTTAATCCGCCTCGGACCACAATTCTAGGGAACGAATCTACACTTTATCACTGTAAATAACACATGTAATCCGCCCCCCAAATAGCGTGTCGAAAACAAACATCAGCCAAAACACACCACTTGTCTGCGATTTCTTTGAAGTCGGATCAGTTTAACAACAAATGGCGCCTCCCCGTTGTTTAACGCTTAACAAGTTAATTAAACAAAGCAAATCATTTGCAGGCAAAAATTCTGTTAATTCTTTGATTTAATTGGTTGCTGGGTTAAGCGATGTTCAGGAGCGGAACGAACGAGATGGCAAAGTTGTGAGTAGAGATCAATGAAGTGGAGAAGTGAGTGGATCTGAGCTCTCGAAGGAATTCTTGGCAGGGGAAGCGAGGCAGCAAGTGCGTGCATTAATGCTCTATACCGAGAGATTCAAAGAGTCGGAGGCAGAGAAGCAAGAAAATAGAAATGAACTACACAGATTGGGCATAGTGGAACGGCTTATCACAAGCAGATTAAATAATGCCGCTAAGCAGACAACCATCACTGATTTTTTCATAAAAAAAAAATCTTTAATTGGCCTCATTTGATCGTTTGTGAGATCGTTTTTACCTCCAGCTTCATTCCTAATGGTATATGCCACTACGTTACTGCATTACATGGGTTTTGGAGGTTTTAGAATGACACACAATTTTCATCAATTTGTGGTCTGAAATGTAATCCGCCCTTTTTGTTAATCCGTTAGTTTCCTTGGGATCGAAGGAGGGCGGATTAACGTGGTCTGACTGTAACTTGTGCGACACTGATCGATGCATGCAAATTCGAGGTTACGATCACAGATTGATTTTAATATAGAACGACCTTAAATTGTACTGGGCTCATTTGCATACAGTCCGCTGTATAACCCTATGAGATCATAGGTCGCTCTGATTGTTACACAATAAGAAATGAAAAGTGAAAACTGTCATCGGGTTCGTTAAAATGGTTGAATAGTGTTGAATTGCAATGAGGTTTAATTACCACCTGTATTAGGCTGTATATACTAACCAGGTTATAACGACTGTACTACATTGAGTGTCTTTATTATTTAAGGTATATTTCAGTAGAATATCTCCAATTTTGGTTTGATTTTTAAAGTTTATAAACTAAAAGTAATTGTAGTGTACTGTTAACTACATCGGTCATTTTACGTGGAGGGCTACCAGGCGGCGTCCTCTCGCACTATGAATGAGTAGAGCAACGAGTATCTTCTGGTCATTTATTTATTCATTTTATGTGTTTCTCTTTTTATTTTTATCTTTATTCTTTATTCTTTATTTATCTATTCATTTATTTATTTATTTCTTCATTTATCATTTTGTTCTGTTGTGGGGAAGGGGGGAGGGAAATAGGGCTTATTATTTGGCTGGTTATTCCAGTTTAGTTTTATTTCAGTTATTCCTGTATTATTTATGAGGTTATATCTTTTAGAAATAGAAGATATAAATAAAGAGAAACTCGAACGTCAGATTGTAACAGTGCCGAAACAAAGGCACTTTAATCTAATCAACCTGAACCTGAACCTGAACTGTATTAGTGTATAGTATACGCTACGCTACGGCTTGGGGAGCTAGCCTAGTGCCTACTTTAATTTAAACTTTAATTATGTTGCATTATTTATTACCAGATAACAGTGTTATGAGTATAGATTTGGACGTTAGCTTGTATACCAAGGAAGTTGATTCATCCGAGGAATCCCCTGAGTCTGAGGAGCTAAACGAACACTCGTAAAAGATGGCTGCACAGTAATCTTGTTCCAAGACTCCTATGATAATCATTTATATCAGATATTGCTATAAGTTATACTGAGTATAAGGAATTGCTTATGTTAAATCTTTACTGACTGTTACTGATAATGTGATTGTTCACGAAAACAGGTACCTGAGCTCTCAATTTCAAGATTTCTAAAGTCAATTTGATGATTCAAAAATAATTTTCAAGTCTGGAATGAATGAGAATGAATTGTTCTGTGATATTGATCACTTCTTTTTGTCAATAAACTTTACAGATTTACCTTCTATATATGGTGCAGTGCGTTATGATGGTAACAACCTCTCTGATCACAACACTCTCACTTTTAGAGCTTGCCTTTCTGTCTGCGAGAGTGGCAACCCTCCTTCAGGTTGTGTCATGAATTATGAACCGCATACTGTTTGACACAAGCCATCTAGTAATGATTTGCTAAACTACCGTTGTTGTTTGGAGCTTGCTCTGCAATCTATTGAACTGCCTTACGGCTGGACCTCTTTTACTAGTGATGCATGCTATGAAATTATTTCCCAGTACTATGATTCTATGGCTCATGCTTATATTTCGACAGCTAAAGTGTGTATTCCGTAGTCCTCAAGACTTCGGAGAAGACCGATAGCCGGGTGGTCGTTAAGAGGTTAAGCCATACCAGGAGAGATCAATTTTCTGGTACCGGTTATGGAAATCCAACGGTTGTCCCAGACAAGGTCTACAATATGATGAATAGAGCCCGAGCTCAATATAAACGTATCTCCCGCCGAGTTGTAAGATCCCAGGAGAGTATTCGTATGGGACGTATGGCAGCCGGTGTTTTAACAGGTAGAGGTACGAACTTCTGTGATTAAGTAAGGCTTATAACACGAGCCAATATTTTGCCACCTAATCTTGTGGAAGGCGCAAACATATAGGAGGGAATAAATGACGTGTTTATCTCAAAGTATCGGGACTTATACAACAGTGTCCCATATGACGTTCTAACCATGGATAGTTTTTTACGGGGTATCAATGGAAGGTTGCGGTCTGGTTGTAGTGACTATTGTGCTGCACTTCATGACATTTCCCCTGCTGAGGTTACAGTTGCTATTAATAAGCTCTGTCTGCATAAAGGTGACACGGAATTTGAACTTTCGTCCAACCATCTCATTCACGAAGGACCTGTATTGTATGAGTACTTAGCCCATCTATTCAACCTAATCGTAAATCACAGCTATACCCCACCCCACAAGGTGAAATTTTCAATGTTGGTTCCTATTACAAAATCACAAAAAAATCTGCCAGTGACTCCGCTAATTACTGTGCGATTCCCCTTGAGGGTGTTTTTGCACAAGTTTTAGTCAAAATAATTATGATGAAACATGCTGGGAATTTAGTGACTTCTGATCTTCAATTTGGGTTCAAGGTAAAATCTTCAACCACTAAGTGTAAAGTGAAACTGACATGCTCTCAGCCTCTGCCTTAGCACACTGCGTGTATAACCAAGACATTACGATAATTATATATATAGTTTGTTTTTTGGTGAAAACCAAGATGAAAATGAAATGCTTTTCCAGTTTTGCCTAGACATGTTTTCTATTAATATTTAGCTAGTCTTTTTGCGTAGACCTCATCAAGGATGCAAATGGATGTGACTCAGGGTATAACCCTGAGTGGTGGAAGAGCCATCAAATATTTTATTTTATTCAGACTCCATGAATTTCTCTAGCCATGGCACCACCCATATGCAAGTACTTCCTACAAGGCATGTGTCGATTTGGCTCCAATTGTCGCTTTCAGCATCCCTCTGATCAGAATTCAGGAGCTTTTGGAGCAGGTATGCTATTATTACTGATTGATCTTGTTTTAAATAAGATTCAAACTTTCTGCAGGTGTTCCAAAAAATGTAAATCATGTCGACCAACTTCCTCCAAGTAATGACGTGATGTGAGTGTGAGATTTTTTTACGAGTGAAATTATTAAACCCAACTCTACTTATAGAAATGCTATCTGCTTAGAAATGTCTCAGTGGGAAGCGTGTAATCTCTGGCCAATATCTTGTTTTGGTTACTCAAAGTACAGCCAAAGTCTTCCAGGTTAGTACCTCTATTCATTTTGCTTTACTCTCTGACCTCATCAACCTCTCCTTCTAGGGATGGTCGACATTTCCCCTGAAGAAGTGCGTGAAAAAGCGTACGAATGTTACAAGAATAATAACCCAGCTCCATATGTAAGTTTCTCCATCAATATTAAAAACCCTTAACACTTTTATAATTACAGTTAGATTGGCTGAAGAAAAACACAAACGAAGCAAAAGAAAGGATAAAAGAACTTAGTAATCCCAGTGCTGCAACCCGGCAAATATTGGTACTACTACCTTGATGAATATTCATGAGATCTGTAATGATCAATATATTATTCAGATGCAGTATTACAACACGTTAAATAGTGTGTCAAACTCTCCAGCTGCTCCCACTTCTTCCTTTGGGTACAGTGGCCTCTCTCTCTATTTATTGTTTGCTTAATTTGTTGCACAAATCTTTGTCTAGCAATCAGCTGACATCCAGCACAAATCAGAGTAAACCAGGCAATCAAGGTGAGGAATTTGTCCTAGTCTTGGTTCTCTCTTACGTATTTGTTCATAGGTGCGTTTGGATCCAGTCCTCTTGTAAAGACTGGCAGCGCATTCGGAGGAACGGGAGGAGGCGGATCTGTTTTCGGAGGAGGTGGAGGAACTGGAGGAGGTTCTGTATTTGGAGGCACAGGCACAGGAGGTGGTTCTGCATTTGGAGGTGCAGGAACAGCAGGAAGTTCTGCATTTGGAGGTGCAGGAACAGCAGGAAGTTCTGCATTTGGAGGTGCATCGACTGGTTCTGCATTTGGGGCAGGAACAGGAGGTTCAGTATTTGGAGGCACAGGAACAGGAGGAACTTCTGCATTTGGAGGTACAGGAACAGGAGGTTCTACATTTGGAGGAGGAACAGGAGGTTCAGTATTTGGAGGCACAGGAACAGGAGGAAGTTCTGCATTTGGAGGCTCAGGAACAGGAGGAGCCGGGGCATTCGGAGCCCCATCGCAAGCCATTGGCCAGAGCAGCTCCCCCATGGCCCAAGTCCCTGCAAATTCCTCTCAATCTTCTGTCTTTGGAAGTCAGCCAAGTCAATCATCTGGAGGCAGTGTATTCGCCATCAACAATTCTACTTTCAATCAGAACCAGGGTGCAGGGACTTCAGTGTTCACAGCCCCTGCAAACAACAATCCTACACCACAGGGTGCGTTAGGTGCAAATTCCAGTGTGTTTGCGGGGGCTGCTGCTTCCTCTAGTGGTGCCAACAACTCTCCTCTCAAACCGCAACCCACTCAAGCAACCAACTCTGTTTTTGGCACTTCTCAATCAACCTTTTCAGCATTTGGTGCCAGTGCTGCTCCATCTCCTTTGGCTGCTAACAACACAACAGCCAATATGGCAGCTGCAGCAGATGTATACACACCAATGGATAAGCTATCTAAGGAGGAGCTAGCTGCTTATCAAGACGCTAAGTTTATTCCATGGAAAGTGCCGACCAATGCTCCTCCCAAAGAACTTTGTTGATGTGCAAATTATGGTTCCACCAGAAAATAAAAGATTATTCAAGATTATCATTTATTAATAAAATTTGACAAACTCATCAAGTTTATTATGGTGTTAGTACCATGATCTCACATTCAGGGTATTATATTTCAAGGCCCTGTATGTCTAGCTAAGGCAGATGGAGGAACAGGCTGGCAAGGGACCTAGATCTATGCATCAAAAACGAAGGCTTTGTACACAAATCAATATTTATTCACCAACATGCCCGTGTGATACCCGAAAGTTTATTGTAATCTGCTAAACTGCGCCATTGAATTCTTCCGATACGATGCCGGTGAACGGTGCTTCTAGGTTTTGACGTCAGAACGCAACGTGGAACGGTTCGACTCGCATGGGCATCCCTTGGGATTGCGCTCATGTCTTTGTCTGCGATTTCCTGTAATTAAAAATCAGCATGAAAAATGAAGTCATTGTAAAACCTAATTATGTGCACTTTAAGAACGAATAATGGAATGAAAAAAAAAAAAAAAAAAAAAAGGCATGCAGAGAAAAAATTAAAGAAAAAATCTTGCAAAATGAAATTGATTATTTTCAAGGGTCAAACCAAAACTGAAGAACGTATTTAATATTTAGTACCAAAATTATGTAAATACTTAACAATGTCTGGTGTTATAACAATGGCAGTAATTCCTAAGAACCCAGCTCTGATTATTCAAACTGCATTGTTAAGGCTACAGGTGCCATGCCCAAAAAATCAATTCATGGATCAGAAGAACAAAGCACTGAGAATGAGTGAATTCTGCATCTTTCTTGACCTGGATAACTTTTGGGATAATGGTGTTCTTGCGAATGCCATTCACTCTGAGTTTTTGGTCGGCATACTTTGCCACCAGACGCCTCCTCTTCACGTCTCTCCACATCACCCAGTCCATATAGCGTCCTCTTGTTTGCGTCACATAGGCGTTTGGCTCAGATCTTAACAGCGGCTGACCGACAAGAGCCTGCTGCAAAAATAAAAAAGAACACAATATGATTATCAAATTAAGAAATCATAATAGGAATTATTCATACCATATAATCTTACACGCACTCCACCTTGTTCAATCCAGATATTGATTAATTGATGTACTCGCCTACAAGTGCCAGGGTATTTATGCTAGCAAGCTGGCATGGGGTTGAAGAGATGAGCTTCTTCCTATACAATATGGGACCTCAGCCTACCCAACCATTGTGAAAAAATGGTCATAGCATGTCGCTTAACTGAGCCACTCGCAGTTTTGCACAAAATATGAAATAGACTCTGACCAAAAAAATTCATACCGAAATGTAAGTAAAACTACAGAAAGACAAAACCTCGCCCAAATTTGCTAAGGGATTATTAATTTGTAAATAATGTGAGCATTTTCGGTGCGCCGAAACCGGAATCTAAATCTCAAATCTGCGATAATCATGATCAAGTGAAGGTTGCCATGGCAATGTATAGGATGTTGGGGACATGAGATGACCACTTTTTATGAGCGATGTCGGTTCTTGTATACTAACATGAGGAGCTCATCTTCATATCTATGTATCATTTTTGTAATATACTATTACTCATTTACTGTACCCACTGTTACTGTCCACAGATTATAATTTATAGTATCCCCTATTATCGCCCATCAAAAAAATGACCTTGCTGAGAATCCAGAGAAGCATTCGATCCATGCAAATATAGAATGAACAAACCTTCGTTAATGATGCTGGCACCTCATTAAATACGGTTTTGAAAGCAACATCGCGAATAACTTTTAATAAAATAGACATTTTGCTGCAGAATAAGCCTGTCCTCTTGTTGTTCTTATTTCTGGAGGTACCGAATTCTGATTCTGGGGCTACTGCATTAGTGCTCGCATTAATGCACTGAAATGAAAAAGATGTGCACCGCACTCTCTGTGATACATGTACTAGTACATGTAGTCGTAAATAGAAAACCCTTATTTCATACTCCGAGAATATATTTTTGAGGAAGACCTCTGGTTGTCTTGAAATAGCAGTGAATGATACAAGATGCACACTTTTCAAACCCGATGTGTGATAATTAATAGCCATGTAAATTAATTACATTCAAATCACATTAGATGTTCTAAGTACTAGTACAGTCGACCTTCATTAATCTGACCACTTTCGTTCTCAGAAATATGGGTCGGATTAATGAGGGAGTCGGAAATCTGCCACGATCAACATTAAATAAGCAGATCTGGAGAAACTGGTCGTGATGAGCACTGATGATGTGAGTCCACTCTGCTTTGTTAATCGCGACATTGCCTTCCTCAGTAGGAAGCTGATCCGCCCGGCTCTCAAGAGCCAGTTCTCCCCGCTCTGTGCCGAGAGCACGCCAATGACCAGGAATTGTCTGTTCGGGGAGGACATTCATTCGACAATGATGCGAATGAAGCAGACGGGTCAAGTGGGGAAAGAGGCCACCTCACAGGCCATGGAAGAACAGCTCAAAATACCAGAAATGAAGCCAGCGGCGATGCTGGCTGCACAGAAATCTCAGATGAGCTCTCCTTCTGTTTTATCTATAACTCCTGGTTGTCCACAGGACCACAATGTTATGATGCAAAAGCATCTTGTCAATCGAGTAGTCTGTTTAAAGCTGGGCAGATTAAACATAAGATTCTTAATTGGAAGAAAATCACTTCTGATAAAGAGATCCGCAGTATAGTGTCTTGATTTAAAGCCCTGTTGCTAGAAACCGAGTAGCTCAGTCAGTTTGACCGGCTGACTGGAGTCTTGTGCTGACCATGAAGGTTAAGGTTCCGGTGCTGCCAAACTGCTTAACAAGGCCGGGTGCTGTTTACTACTGTCGATGGTAGTATGGAGGATAAAGAATTATTGGGATTTATTGATAAGAGTAAAGGGCAACCAAGCAGCTGCGAAGGCACAGCCTGATCAATCGAACACAGATATCCATCTCTGTCCAACCAGGTACCACATTCGACACTATGCAATGTGTCATGTTGTGATAAACATGAGGGATTTCAGGCCGCGGATCCAGCAATTGCCCCTCTGGGAATTGAACCCACGATCCTATACACATTAGGCAAGCGTGCTACAAGTGCCCCACCAGTGGACTCTCATGCTCCTATTCAATCATTCAGATTCACAACTGAGCATGAGTGATCAGTGGAAGTGATTGAAACAAGTCAATCCATACAAAGCAGCAGGACCAAACAGCATACTGTAGTGCCCCGTTCAAGCACCATGAACAAATTCATATGTCAAACAGTGATTGAGCAGATAGGCTCAGGGATCCCCCAGGGAATCTCCCGTCTGCACTAACGAGTATATATACCAGGCATGCTCGTCAATAAAGACAGTGAATTCAGTAGAGCCTAATTGACTCGTGTGTTTCATTGAGCTCCTACAAACGGTGACCCTGAAACGTTGATTTGCATATGCAATCAGTTGTATCCGTCTAGGGTGCAAATATTCTCTGCAGCCCCATCACCGCCTAGTCGTGCAACCACGCTAGCCCTTCTACAACCAAGACATGCCCAAAGCTGATGCTGCTGCCGCCACTGCCGCTGTAGCAGCTGCAGTCTCAGTCAAGCTGCCAAGCTTTTTGTTTTCTGGATCGTTTTTCCGAGCTGAAGCGCAGTTCGCGCTGCGTGGCATCGTCTCAGATGAGACGAAGTATTACCATGTGGTGGCCGCATTGGACTCAACCACCGCACAGCAAGCCACGTCAGTCTTGCAGGACACGCCAGCTGGTAATGCGAAGTATCAAGGCCCCAAAGACTTTTTACTTGGAGCGTTTGAGCCGACAGAAGCAGGGAACACATTTTAAGGATATTCCAATGACCTGAAACTACTTGCAAATGACCAAAAAGATCTAGAGGACGCTTGAACAGGGACATCCTATGGATCCTTTTGGTCAGTTGGTCTTTGGGTCATTTGGTCATTAACAAATCAAGTTCAAGCGTGTTCAAGCATCACCATGGAGCCTTCGAATGAACAGCTTATGACAGGAGAACTCAGTGCTCGTGATGACCTTGCGGCCTTGCTTCAAGACAGTTGATTGTGTTTCATTTTCATCTTTGTACTTTTAAGAATTATTGAATGTAAGAATTGTTGATTGATTGATTCGGAGTAATATTTTTAAGACTTTGAATGCTCATCAGAGAAGCTGTTAGATGATTGTCTTGCAACATTTTCTGGAACCGTGTATGGCTTGAAAGTATACTATGCTAAATTTGGAACATCCTCATGCAGTTGTAATATTTTTAGGACATTGGTCCAGTTCTAATAAATATTCTGAATGCAGCTGGTATAAGGGATGCACCAGTAAAAGATTTATGTAGATTACTGTTTGGGTCAATTTCTCCAGGTATGCGGTCTTGCGAAGTTAAAAGTGTCTCGAAGTCACGCCAGTCTAAATAGATCGGAAAAGTGAAGCGCGCACATTTTTTATTATTTGTGCTACGTTACGGTAGTTTTCGTCATACCGGAAGTGGCTGGAGCTATATATACCACGTGACCACCGTATTTCTTTCCTTTTTGTGCTCGTGGCTCAGTCGTATCTGGTGAGTTCGAAATTCGGATTTTCCATCTTTCAATTTTCAGAATTCACGTTTGTCATCCATCTACGTGTAACCATTAAAACGGTTCGGGATACACCCTTCAACGTCTCCGGAATAATATTTTTGGTTGTGATATCGCGTGTGTAGCTTTATTCTCGATTTTAAATACGTGACCCCGCATATTCTTGAGTGGCGTGTTCGACTCCCGACATTCGGACATTTTTCAAGTTCCTGGTTATTTCTGGCTTATATATCTTGATTTGAGGATGGTTCTCGTGTGTCCATAACCTTTATTTAGTCATATTTATATTTATTCTTGCATACTTTCTATTGTATTTCATAATTTTAGTTTCACCTGGCATCGACGCCGGCTCGAGACTCGAGTCGGCCATATTGTGTATTTCACAACGCCTTGCAAAGTCACTCGTGATCAAGTTTGCATCACTTTAGCCCAACGTATAGTTTGTTCGAGCAATTTCTGTTAACATTTCCGCAATTTTGTCGCATTCTTTCAAATTAACGTAGTTGGTAGACTCTCACACGTGTCTAGCAGATTGATCGATTCACATGATCACCAATACTATTGGGTAATACCACGTGGCGCAGCTGGTCAAAGAACCCATCACCCTGTACGGTTATGATCTTTTGGTTTGGATATTTCGTATTTGTTATGCTTTTTTACATCTGGAATGTTGCCATCGAGTTGGAACGTTGTTGAAACTTGCTTCATTCGCCAGGTTTCCACAAACAATCAAACATGGGAAAGGAGAAGACCCATATCAACATCGTCGTCATCGGTCACGTCGACTCTGGCAAGTCGACCACCACTGGTCACTTGATTTACAAGTGCGGTGGTATCGATGAACGTACCATTGCCAAGTTCGAGAAGGAAGCCCAGGAGATGGGCAAGGGCTCCTTCAAGTACGCCTGGGTTTTGGACAAACTGAAGGCTGAGCGTGAACGTGGTATCACCATCGATATTGCTCTCTGGAAGTTCGAGACCGACAAATACTTCGTCACCATCATTGATGCCCCCGGTCATCGTGATTTCATCAAGAACATGATTACTGGTACCTCCCAGGTATGCCTCTTGCTGCTCTCTTCTGTTCCACGTGCTTACTTTGTTTTTATTACAGGCCGATTGTGCTGTCCTGATTGTTGCTGCTGGTATGGGAGAGTTCGAGGCTGGTATCTCCAAGAATGGCCAGACCCGTGAGCACGCCCTGCTGGCTTTCACCCTTGGTGTCAAGCAGCTCATCATTGGAGTCAACAAGATGGACAACACTGAGCCCCCATACTCAGAGGCCCGTTTCAAGGAAATCTCCAAGGAAGTCGAGGCCTACATCAAGAAGATCGGTTACAACCCCAAGGCTGTTGCCTTTGTCCCCATCTCTGGATGGCACGGTGACAACATGCTGGAAGCCTCAGATAAGATGCCCTGGTTCAAGGGGTGGAATGTCGACCGCAAGGCTGGCAAAGCCTCCGGCAAGACCCTGTATGAGGCTCTTGACTCCATCCTGCCCCCAGAGCGTCCTACCGACAAGGCCCTTCGTCTGCCCCTCCAGGACGTCTACAAGATTGGCGGTATTGGAACGGTGCCCGTTGGCCGTGTTGAGACCGGTATCATCAAGCCTGGTATGGTCGTCACCTTCGCCCCATGCATGGTCACCACTGAGGTCAAGTCTGTCGAGATGCATCACACTTCTCTGCCCGAGGCCCTCCCCGGTGACAACGTTGGCTTCAACGTTAAGAACGTCTCCGTCAAGGAAATCCGTCGTGGATACGTCGCTGGCGACAGCAAGAACGATCCCCCTAAGGAGACCGATGAGTTCCGTGCTCAGGTACTTTTATTGTTGTAACCCAAATGCAGTTGATTCATATCTTTTTTTTCTTTTTCTAGGTCATTGTCCTGAACCACCCTGGTCAAATCTCAAACGGATACGCCCCAGTGTTGGATTGCCATACCGCTCACATTGCCTGCAAGTTCCAGGAGCTGATCGAGAAGATTGATCGTCGTTCCGGAAAGACCATGGAGGACAAGCCCCAGCATGTCAAGTCTGGAGATGCCGCTATTGTCGAGATGAAGCCTGGCAAACCCATGTGCGTTGAGGCCTTCGCTGACTACGCTCCCCTGGGGCGTTTCGCCGTTCGTGACATGCGTCAGACCGTGGCCGTCGGTGTTATCAAGTCCGTCAAGAAGAAGGAAGGTGGCTCTGGAAAGGTTACCAAGGCCGCTGTCAAGGCTGGCAAGAAGAAGTGACCGGTTTCCCCATTGCTTCTGTGTCATCTGAGCTATTTTTGTTCTGGAATCAAATGCTACTCAAATGAGAGTAAATTGCTGAACTCTGAATTCTTGCTGTTTAACTTGGTTTTAGTGAGTCTCCTACTTAGATATAAGATCCATCGTAAGGAAATCAGGAGGAAAAAAACCTTCTCCATCCAATATGTTCAATGATGTTGCCATTCAAGAGCTTCTGGTCTTTTTATTTTACTGCAGTGGCATTTGCATTTTCTGTCAATAAATAGATTCTCTCAATGTTTAAATTATTTTCAATCTTGTGTAGTTTCTTTTAATTCAATATAAAAATCTATGGATCTGCAGTAAAATATGAGATGGTTTTTTGACTGGCATATTCAAGATTTGACAGTTGCTCAAGACATGCGCTTGTAGTGAGGATGTGAAGGTTGGTCTAGCGGTAATATAGAAGGCATCTACCCAACGAATAAGTTAAATGTTGAAGTTGAAAGACTGGTTTGGGATTCACATGAGTTGTGTGGTCATGTCCTTCAATTGAAGGAACTTTGTAGTGCATGCGTTTTATTATGGACTAAATACATCACATGTTCATTTGGTTGGAATTGGACTAATATGGCATACATGTCCAGTACATAAAATGCGCAGGCTGCTTCAACATGTCATAACTGCAATGCAATATGTAAAACAATATATGTACACTGTAGCTACATAATGATTTTCTACTCAACGCGTTTAGCTGTTGATCAATTACGGTATATTTGTGACACCTTGACATAATATGCATTCCATTAAATTTTTCTCATTAACAGCAAATGTAACATATTCTAATGAGAAAAATTATCTTTTAGCCTAAAGGGGAAAAGGGAAACATGATGAGCACATTGGAATATATTAAGGTCGGACAAGTAACAAAATGGAACAATTTTAAAGTGAAACGTCTTAAAATTGATATTTATATTATAGAAATATCTCAGTACAACACTATATGGGTATACCCTAATCGCAAAATACACTGTTTGGATTTGAGAAAGGCAGAAAGGAGGGCCAAGTATCAGAATGCACCGTTTCGTATGTTGCATTCTCTGGCTTCTCTTCCATTCAACTTAAACGTGAGTGTTGCAGTTTGAATGGATCATCAATACATTCTCCTTTTGGTGATAAACTAGTTTTTGTCGTTACTTCCGGAAAATCTGGTACGGTACTCACGAGTGGAATGATTGCATCATTGAATTATATGATTGCATCATTGAATTATAAAGGACAATTTTTATGGATTGCATTGTTCGACAGACTGACAGCTCATTACATTTTGTACATGTAAACACAATAATCAAGATTTTGTGTTTATGAAACATTTTTTTTTTAAACATATTTTTTACTGGTTAAAAAAGTAAAAATCATAGCACATGTCTTGTATGTATGAGTGGAGTACCGACAAATTTTTGGTTCCATTTTGTATCCAAGTTTGTAAAGAAATTTAGAAAAAGAAAGAAAACAACTTCTAATTTAATAATACATGTGACGGATAAAATTTATAGAAATGCAAATTTTCACCGGCTTTGACGATGATTCATCTTAGGACAAAAAATGAACCCCCTCCCCACAAAGGAAAGAAAAAGTGTGTGTCGCTACTCAGCAGTTAGACAAGTTCTGCCTCCGAAACTGCTGCTCATAACGCACTTCTGTCAGTGGTTTTGATTCAGTTCTTTTGGGTTTCGTGTGATAAATTTGGTGAATCTTCCAACTATGGCAAAGCTCTTACGACTCTACTTAAACGCCCTGGAGCGTTTCCCATTACCGACTCAGATGATGTCATCTGGTTAGTATGCCCGTCGAGCGATAATATGGGGAGTTTGCTATTATTATTTGGTATTTGGTATTCCTGTCAAGTACACGTTTGCTGAGTTGGGACAGTATTAATCTCGTTCCAAGAGTGGTATTAGGATCACCCCCACATATTATCGCTACAGAATGCAGCTAGGGGATCCATGAGTAGCAATTGTTATCAATATAGAGGCTAGAACGAGACTAGCCACTAGGAGTAGGACAGTATCTGAGTATCATCATTCATAGTTACTCGTTATGTTCAGTCTATAACTTGTGAGCGTTAGAATTTCAATCCAAGGCCAAGGGCCGAGGGGAATTGATTCGATTCCCTGGGTTTGATTCCCACTGACTGCAAGCAAAATAGTCTCGTTCCAAGCCTTTGGTTGCTAGAAGGCTACAGGTAGCTTCATCAATGTATCTGCTTGCACAGATGAATCACATCTCTGGATTTTATGTTTATCTATATTTTTATGAGGTGTTCAATTGGCCAGTTTGGCGTTACTGGTGTATCAGGGATTAGTTTTGATCTTAAAGTAATCCTTAGTAATATAAGGTTTTCTAGTTTCCATTGACATTTGACATTGAAATAAATCAATATTGTATCATTCATGATCAGGGTGATGATTGTTAACTGTAAGCAACAATACTTGAATGAACTGACTTAATCGTTCCGTGCAGGTACACTGATGTGCACTGGCGACATCTTGGCTCAGGTTTTCATTGAGAGGAAATCCCGCAGCACTTATGACTTGAAACGTTCTGGAAGGTTCTTTGTTTTTGGAGCATGTGTTGTGGTTAGTTTAACACTTTGTTTGTTTTTCTATTCTTCCAGTGTTGCTTTTTCAGGGCCCTGCGTTACGCACCTGGTATGGAATCCTTGATAAAATAGTCGTCACAACCAAGAAATGGGGTCCACTGGCGAAAGTCACTCTTGATCAGGTGGGAAGCTAGCGAAGTAATTCCCTCTGTACACACCCATTAATTTCAGTCGTTGTTTGCTCCTGTTTTTGGAGGAATCTTCCTCTACAGCATGACTCTTTGGGGAACTAAGTCTCATGAAACGTCTGTGTTAAAACTTAAACAGGTATGCTGGGTTCATCTTTGGATCTGACCTACTCTGTTTCTGTATCAGTTGTCAGATTAAAATCAGGTATTGGTTAAGTGTTGAAGTTGAATTTGCCTGAGGGTTTGATTCTGAAGGGGTACGTACAGATGTCTTATATATACTTGGGATAAGAAAATATTATAAACTAAACTACTGTATAATCTTGATATGTCACACTCCCATAACTCGAATTGCTCTATAACTCAAACCCATTTTTCGTCCCTGTGGGTAACGTTTTTGTCAAAGTCAACTCAAACACGCTATGCAATATTTTCATGCAAAGTTGAATGTTAGAGGAGCTTTGCCTGTGGTTGGATAAAGTTGACTTTACTGATTGCTCAACACGGAGTGTCCAATCAGCATTATTCACACCTTTCTCGAAGTTGACAGTGAGCGTTTCTCGTAGTAACTCTCGAATTCTATTCATGCTTGCAATTGGAGTGAAAACAATGATGGACAGCCTCATTCAATGCGTTCCTTTGTGGTCGGTATTGTTTAAAGACATAGAAACATTACAGAAATCTACAAAGCATTTGTGATGTCTTTTTAAAATGGCAATATCCGAGAAAATATGAAAGGCACACAAGACTTCAAAGGGCTTGGTTACTTTGTATGTTATTGAGCGGAGTGTTGGGTCATCATTTCGTCTCTGCGCGTACTCACCATCACGGCTACAAAGAGAAAACTGAACTGCGTCACCCTTGATGCTAAGTACTGTATAGTCTTAGTTACACGCACATTGTGCTAAGGTAGAGGCTAAGAGCATGTCAATTTCACTTTGATTGCACGCCCACTCTACAAACACCATGGGGAGGGGGAGACGGAGGCAAATTAATACATGTAGTACTTTGTGAAAGCCTTATCTCTCTTAGATTATATCAGCTGTAAGTGTACTCATGCATGAATTTCAAGTGGGGGGGACTATATAATATACATGTATATTATACAGTGATACATGTATAGGTGGAATTAAAGGATTTTCCATTTAAGCAGGCATCTCTAGTTTGACTCAGTTTCTTTCTCTTTCTCGTAAGGTTGAAAAATGATTGTTTCTGATAACTTATCCTTAATGTTTGTCCCTTCTTCAGGATTATACGACAATTCTGTTAAACAATTACAAAGTGAGTAAATTAATTAATTAGTTGTAGCCTACGATGGTTTTAATTTTGTTCCCCTCTTTTAGTTGTGGCCAGCGGCACAAATTGTCAATTTCTACTTCATTCCGTTACAACACCGGTAAGATTTTGAATAAAATGATTGAGTAATTAAATTTGATTGATCATTAAATGATTTGATCTATGTGTGTTTGGGGACATAAATTCACTTGATTTTAATCCAATCAGACAATCTTATGACACTTGTTAAACATTTCTGTAATTCGTTTTAAATTGTACTGATGTCTCTTGTATTGGCTATTGTAACCATTACTAACAAAACTTTTATCCAGCCATTTCCATGGAAACCAAGAAAGGCTGACAACGTCTGACTTCTTCCTGGATTGAATGAAACTTGTTTATTTTCTTCTTCAGGATTTTATACGTGAATTTTATTGCTGTTATCTGGAACACATACTTAGCATATGAAGCCAACACGGAAGTTCGAAGGGAACCGGTCGCAGAAAAGTCATCGTGAAATCTCTCTTCTTTGCCCAATCTACTGTCATGCACAATCTCAGATTTTGATTGTATCTTTGAAATTGATGTTGTGTCCCCACCGAAACTGAAGGGATATTTGCCTGTAGCTTTCAACTGGTGGTTTCTGATCTTGGCTGTAGCCCTGGTTTTTAATATTTATTTAGATTTTTTTCTGTTGTTTTACTTCATGCTGATTGGATAGATGGGAGCGATTATTGTTCACATGTTATATCCGGTCACAAAAAAACAATCCAAAAAATCACATGTTGTCTGTTTGATAAATTGTTTGTGTACAATTGATTGTGTGTCTTTTTTGATGAATAACACGTCCGAGCCATATGGATGGTTCACAGAATGCAATTAAGGCTATAATTATTCTAGTTTTATGGCATTGGAGGTATTCGCAGTATATCTCATTGATCTGCTATTTCTTGTTCTTGGAGCTCTTCCAGGTTTGGGTCAATCTTACATAACACAGAATCACCTCAGAAATAGGTCTTGAGATTGGTATTGCACAACTGACCAATTTTATGAGGTCAGCTTTGCGTACTTGAATGTTAAGCCTGGAATCAGCTCGCACTCAGAAATCATAACGTATAATTACTATGCGTCGAAATCTGTCGGGTGTGCATGGGGTCCCTCGATTTTCACTACACGCTACTGTTCTTTGATTGCTCGACTAATTTGCTCCATTTTTGCTGAACTATTTTGCTGTTGGTTTGATCGGTTTCAAAGAGTGGAAATTAGCGGTATTTTAATTTACACGAGCCTAACATGACCTGAATTCAGTTGCCAACATACTAGTAATCAATTCTGATCGCCGGATTATTCTTATTCACTAATATTATTTCATGCCAGGCAGTAGCAGCAGAAATAGTTACTTGATTGACGCATGTATGGTTCAAGAGAAACAGAGAGCAGAAAAAAAAATGAGTAAACGAGAGATTCATACAATTCAATAACTCATGCCTGACTAGAACCACTCGATTGAATTTGTTTCCTATATGACATTGTAATTATTTTCCCGGGTTGCAGCTGGGGCTTTCAGGCAAAAAAAACCCAACCCCCCCCCCAAAAAAAAAAACAAAAAACAAAAAAAAAAACAAAAAAACCCGCACGTACATGAATTATGCAACAAATCAGACGACGCGAGAGAAGGTTAGTTCTCGGACCCTGATACAATCTCGTGATCGTCTCAACGCGTGACTTCTGATCCCTTAATTATAACCCACGTCACCACACTTGACCCCTGACCTCTTATACCCTCATTCAATGACAGACAGACAGACAAATCATTTATTGTGATAAAAAGCAAGAAGAAGAACAAACAGTGAATATATATATATATAACTTAGGAGACTGGCGTAATGGCCTTTCGGCCGCTGGCACGCCAGCCACCTGAAGGAAAAGGAAAAATAAACAGGAGAGAGAAAAAAAAAAAAAAAAAAAAAAAAACAGATAAAGGCAAAAAGAGAACTGAAATAAATAATCAAAATGAACAAATGAAAAACGAAGAAGAGAAAAATTGTCACCTTAAAGTAAGAGAATTCATGTAATGAAATAATTATTACATGTCAAACGAATTATAATGAAAGAAACATAATAATACAAGCAACAACAGCATTGTTCCTTGGAGTGCATTGAGGGACAGGTGTGTGACGATCAAAGCTGAACGCCAATTCATACCGTATTACGCGACAACCGTGCACTGGCTGTGTTGCTTGCTATTTGTCTGTATTCGTTTGTAGAGTCACCGATGATGATATTCAGAGAATGGCTGGCAAACTAGAATGCACACGAACAACAGGAGCTTCCATCGGAAATGACTATGAGCCATTAGATGATGGGACTGTAACAACAGATTGAACAACGTAGACTCTCGAGGTAGTGAGAGAAACAATCGGGTCCCAACCTGAACATAAATATCCCCAGTTCATCCAATTTAACTACTTGAATAATGAGTATAGGGAATGCACGTCGATAGTGCGAACGGAATTCACCATTGCCACTGGCGACACGATATCGAGGTATAGATAATGATATCATTTCACTAAATTTGCATCCGAAACTTGAGCCATTAGGTATTTTGCAATCATCGTGGCGAGTGAAATGAATATTGACCAAGTGTCATCTATTTTTAGTCCACTCTCCATACGGAAGTAAGCATCCATGTCAACGAGCATTAGGCCTACACACCGTAACAAGTACTATGGTAAACAACTCTAAAATATAATGAATACCGCGGGGTGTGAAGGAGCGCTCAACGATTTTGTGTATAATATAAATATCATTGTGTTATGCAACTCTGCGGCCATGTTTCACCAGAACAACAATATATGTAAAGCAAAGGTGTCTATAATGTCTGTGCATGTATATAAACATACAAGGGTCGCGTATACTCGTGTTAAAATATAATCTCATACAAATGTTATTGCATAAACCCCCAAGCCAACACGTACACAGTCCGCCTGGGATTCCGCGAATCCACAGCCAGCGATCAGGGTGCTGTGACGTATGTACGCCGGGGTTTTATGATAATACATGTACGTCGCCTGGAGGGCGCGGCTTGGAGGTAAGGGAGAGAGAGAGCGCGCGTCAGCCGCAGCCGACGGAGCTTCCTTTCCATACCTGCTTTTATTTTATCCATCAACTCTTACTCAGGTGTTTCACATACGCCTCGTGCTCTGGATAACGTGGACTTATTGTGGGCTCATTAATGAAGCCACAAATCCCGAGTGCTTCGCAGCAGGTGTGTGTTGACGGAAGAGGTATACAATCCTCGATATACCTGTTGCCTCGAGCTGAGCAAATGATGTGGTGATGAGATGACTCTCGCGCGCAAATGCTCTTTTGTACAAGGCTGCTAAAGGTGAGTAAACAACCATTATTCGCAAGATTATATCGATCGTTGACGCTGCTCCTACGCAATGGTAAACACACTTAAGTCATCTAGTTGCAATCGTGTGCATGTAATTGATACCGATGATCTGAAATCATGTTATGGGAGTGTAAAATTAGTCCGCCCTGCGAGGCTGTTGTGTTCATTGATGCTTAAACATTTCCTGCACCATTAATTTACCTGTATGCTATAATTTGGACCGACTTTCAATTTACAGGATAATTTGTTGAAAGTATCACCACCCAGTCCACACAAGTTTGGCTTATACCATAGAGCAACATCGGAGATTTTCTTTCACATGTTATTAACTTTGATTAAATAGCAGTTAATATTGGATGATTTTGGTCTTGACACTGTAATTTTTATTTTTCCTGGTGATTGTGTTTCTTCAAATTTACCGCGGATATTTTTTTTTACTAGTTTAATTAGTTCATATGACAAGAACCAAAAAATAGGACAGAAATATGATGAGCTCTGACTAAAATTACGCAAGATCATCCGAGATGCAAGAGATTAGGTCAAGCATCTGTGATTGTGATCAGGAATGAGGTGGGGGAAAAGGTCTCTCAGATGCAGAGCCTGTTCTTCTGATCCGTCAATTGCATCTTTACCTATCTCAAAGAGAAATACAATAAAAATGGAAACGATGTACATGTATATCGAGGTGTTCGTATTCCCCGAGGGAGTAAGAAATTAGGTTGCTCAAAAGCGATGCAGACTTGATTCTGAATTATCTTGTGGAAAAATGTATGTGTCGACTTCAAAGTGACGCTCAAGTTACAAGAAACAGCCTCGAGTCTCACGCGAGTTGAGGGGTTTTCTTCGAAGGAAGAGAAGGGAGCCATCGGGAAAAAATAGTATCCCTGGCACTTCCAGAAAAGTAACGTGTCAATGCCGTGTATATATATAGCATGCATTTACAGCACTATCTTGATTCTATCAGCAAGAGAAAAGCACCGATCCATAAAAGGCCTTAGTACTACAAGAAGTATACGCTGTACGTGTTAGTCTAAATTTACTCGGCATTTTCGTACATTTCACGACGCTTAATTTTCTTGCGCAAGCAATCCATGAATCCTGGTGAACAAACAATATTTTCGCTAGGTAATGCAAAATATTTCTTACGATAGATGCTTTGCAGTTGTTGGTGCCAACGAAATTAGCAATCAATCGAGATTATGATTATGATTAATAATGATCGAAATTAGCGATCAATGCCACGACAAAGACACAAGCGAGATGAAGCGAGATGATCACTGCAATGAACAATGCACTCATATCGCAAGTGCATGGTAAACATATATCAGTTGAGCCACAAGACATGTTTTATTATTATTTAATACGATTATGAAAATCTCGTATTTACAGATAACGAGCTCTACATTTAGTAAATGTAATCGACACTGGTGTTTTATGTTCCATTGTGACATCAACAGGAAATGTTTGTGCTTGGCGACAAAGGTGATTTTTCCAGGTGTTTGTCCGAGACAGCATGCATATGTTGACACTCCATTGAGTTATGTGCTAATCACTGCTTTGATAATCACGAATAGATGCACTATTCGTCCTCAACACAATTATGTAATAATGTGGTTTATTCACATAGGAGGACATGTAATACATAATGCCCTGTGTGGATACGAAGTCTCCGTTCAATATATATCATATTTCGACTGTTGACATGGAACCCAGCTCATACCTGTGCCACTTGTGCGTAGTCACGATGAGGCCGATAGCAACCGGTATTCATTTCATCCGCAATGCTTTTGTGGATTCTGTTCCAAACCAATTAAGAACATCATTTGCAGCGCCTGGCTTCATCCACATCAGATGTGGATAATTAATTACACGTACATTAAAATATGCAAATTACTCGTTTTTTAAAGGTCAAATGAGTATGAGAAAAAATTAATGCAATGACAACTGGCCTCCTCCATTAACAGCTACATGGTTTCTCATTGGGTTACGCAATCAGGAATGGAAGTATGCGACATCAGCATATAGCTAATGTTAATTAACCTGCCCACCAGGTAAACAGATTCATGGAATAGTCAAACTAGTATCGTTCTCAATTTGAGGCGATTTGATTTTCGCCGGTAACCGCGATTCACTTTAAAGTTGAAACAATTCTAAAGGGAATCGTTTTAAAATTGACATTTATATCATAGAAATTTCTCAATACAACGATGCGATTAGGGTATACCCATAGAGTGTTGTACTGAGGTATTTCTCATTATTATAAATAAAAGATGCGCCGGGGTAACAGTCTCTATAGTCCCCTGAATAGGTAGTCCGGTGGAAGTCCTGGTTTGTATAGTCCTAGGACTTCATGTTCTAGGAATAGTAGTCTGGCAGATTACTATTCCTAGGGCATAATTATAGTCCTACCATTAGGATTAGTAGTCCCAGTGGAACTATACATACTAGGGTGGATTGTCCGCTGCATTGGATTAGAGCCAATAACAATTGTAACAGAGTGATAGTCCCCCGGGATAGATAGTCCTAGCTTCTGCTATACACAGAAAATATATTTTACATAACTAGGCTAGGTAATCCTACTAGGACTACTATTGCCAGATAAATTGCTAGGAATAGTGATCCATAGGAATAGTAGCCCTAGGACTACCTTACACCGGTGTATGCCATTCTTGAGCGCCTTTATCTCCAGCACAAGAGGGATGCTTGTTGTTTGGTTGTCAGCACTTGTTCTTGCTTACGCGTCTTTTATTGCATGTACTAATCACCGCTCCAGGGCGCATTATAGACATATGGTGTATTCTATTGCTTTAGGGACACTCCTAGAATAATGACGTGCGGGTAAATAGTCAGGCGGAGAGGTAAACAGGTGAGGAAAAACGGAACACGAAGATAAATTGGTTACACCACAGTAGATAATTGCCTGTATGTATGTAACAGGTGTGTGGCATCTGGATATCTGGATATGGCGTTCCTGGCGACATCCTTCGAGCTTCCAGAGCAGGATTTCTACGAGATCCAGACGAGAATCATGGCTTTGAAGTCGTCCTCTGATGATTACATCGAGGACGACGACCTCCACTACGACCCCTCGTTCCCTCCCGATATCACATCCCTGACATACGTGTACAGTGGGGACGACAAATACGAGAGAATGACATTCAAACGCCCTAAGGTCAGTATAGAAGCCACATTAGATCGCTGTATGACATTGAAGTTACAGGAGCTGTGCGTCAGTCCTACCTTGTGCGGTGTCGGTGGTATATGTGACATCCCTGTACCCTGGAGAACCAAACCAGATCGCCTGTGGATTCAGTCCACTTTGGCGGTCATCTCTACCAGTCCAATGCACATGGAAAGGGTGATCCCTGGATACCAGGCTCACGAGCAAAACTTTCAACAGGAATACGTCGGTGAGGGATGCATGTTTGTACTAAAGTCATGGATGTACCTTAATTATAGATGTAAGATAATTAACGTGATACCTAGTAAGAAATTGTATGGCTGCGTGACATCACCAAGGGTTCATTAACCGCTGTACACTTCCCCTATTTACGCAATATCTTGCTCCTCTCGACCGTTGACTTGTGCTTTGGAAATCTCTTCCTCATATTGGTGCTGATAAGAGCTGACCGATAAGCACGTTTGGCCCTCGCTGTGACCTCAACCCATGCTCACTACCTCGTCACATCGAGTGTACACTTGTTACTCTTGTACATATTGACAGAAAGATGTCGAGTGCGGACGACACACACTGAATTAGGTCTATTTCCGGGATGCGCCAATCCTCTATACTATTCCATTTTTGTACCTCGTATAGTTGTCTATTACTTACCTGTTACTTACCTGCACAGACATGTCTATCAATACATGTTCTTCTCAGGTGCATTCCAATTTCACGTATGGCGGTTTGGTGAATGGCGAGAGATTATTGTGGACGATTATTTACCTGTAATCGATGGACATCTAGCCTACTGCTCATCATTGGGATCGCCGCCCGAGTTCTGGGGAGCTTTGCTAGAGAAAGCCTATGCCAAGTAAGACCATGGCCCTTATAGAACTCCCTCATATGACTGATACAATTGCAGGTTCCACAAAGCCTATGAAGCCATAGAAACTGGAAACCCTTTGAACGCGCTAACTGACCTCACAGGCGATGTGTGTGAACATTACAGTGTACGAAATGTCACACAACTGGACCTGTTTCACATTTTGTACATCTCATATTCAAACCGATCTCACATTTGCTGTTGGTTAAACAAAGAGTGCCTCAAACTGAAGGGTTTTCTGTGCCATCAGAAATCTCAGAAGGTTAGGATTTGCCATGAAATCACTTCCGAAATCCCTCGAATTTTTGTACCACGCAGGGCAGTCGTGGCACCGGAGAAGAGTTTCTCAAACGACTCATGATTGTAACAGCTGCCACTAAGGTGAGTGACGTTGTGTGACTCCTGTTCTTACTCATTCTCCACAGTTCCCGATGCTTGACGGGAACATGCTAAGCGTCCTCCGAATCAAAGATCCGTACTGCAATGGTCAACCTCTGTGGAACGGCGATTTCTCCTCAAAGTTGGTCACGAGGCTATGTATTCATACTTTAGACCAGATTCGTTTACCTCTCCCACAGAAGCGAGTTCAGTTGGGGTAAAGTCAATCCGCGATTTCACGCGAACTTCAGACCCAGAAGTTGCTTAGATCCTTTTGAGTTCTGGATCTCCCTACCGGACTTCATCACATACTTTGGCGACGTCGTCATTTGTAGCTCGACGACGCCATCCGAGGCTGCTGAGTATGACGCTGAAAGGATTTACAAATGTTCTGAAGCAAATGACTTCACCGACTTGAAACGTGTTCAAGAAATCTTTGAGGATTTCTCCATGCTGGACCAGGAGTCGACTTCAATCCCTGCCAATAAGGATTTCCTGTGTGCCCCGCTAGACAAAGCAGCTTCGTTCAAATCTAGCCACGAGATATTGGTTCAGGAAAGCAGCAGTACTATCAAGATGAACAATGTTCGCGAGTGCGATTCCTTTCAAGCTAAGAGCAGCAATGGACGGTATACATCCTCCGTGAAGGACAATAACAGCAATAGCTCGAGTAGAGACCTTGTGTCATCCAATGGCGACCAATGTAGTGACCATCCAATTCATTTGCCGCAACTGACCAACCTGAAGACGGACTCCATCAAGTCCAGTGGCCGGGGATCTCCGGCTTCATCCGTTGGCCATGGGAGTTATCCAAAGCGATCTCGCAAAAGCCGGAGTACGGGGAGTACCCTGAGTGGAAGCTTGGGCTGCGTGAGCTCGTCTAGCAGTGTAGCACTATCTCGTATTGGTGGCAGTGACGATGCATGTGAGACAGACATCTCAGTTAGCCTTGCGTCCAGTCGACAGTCTGGTCTGTCAAATGCTGTTTCCAACAGTTCAATAGCGTCGTCAGGAGCACTCAAAGAAGCCAACCTCTGCTTGGATATTCAGAAGAGCCAAATGTTCCGACGAACTGCATCACGGAGCTTCAATGGCAGGAGTTCAGGCTACAAGAAGCGGAGTGAGGCTTACCAGGCGTCCAACTGCTCAGCACCGACGCCCTCGCAACAATGTTCACCAATGCACAGTGCAAACGAAACGACGTGTATCTTTGAATCTCGCATGGATTACTTCAGAGCTACAGGAGGATGGAAAGAACTGCTGTTTCACTACGGAAAGTGGAGAAGTAGGCCGAAGACCTTGATTCACCTACTTGTTCAGCACGTAATATTTACAGGGAGTACTGCTGGAGGTCCTCGCACCAACATTGAGTCTCACTCGAAGAACCCTCGTTGCGTTTTGGTCCTGGGTCGGCCGGACGCGAGGAATGAACTCACCCTGCAGTCTTGCCAGGGCAAATCTCACGTCATCATCACCCTCATGCAGGACTATAGGCTTGGAGGCAGCAAAGTAAACAGTTTGCTCATACCTATTGGGTTTAGCCTATACAAGGTAAGACATTCGTGAGCCACTATGGTACCCCAGACCCCAAATGCGTCAGTGAGTGGCACTCTGATTGGTTTCATGAAGGGTAATTATCACATTACCATCATGTATCTATAACCACGCCTATATATTTACATGTTGCCAATGTTCCATTTCATTGCTCTATTTTATCTCTCTCTCTCTCTCAGATGAGGAATTCAGATCGAGACGACAAGAGGAATTTATCGAAATTGATGCTTGTTGACGATACTAATTCTCAGAGCGAAAGTAGAGAGGTCATCAAACGGTATGACCTTGACCCTGGTATGTACTTGATTGTGCCGTACACGCTGAAGGCTGGCAAGGAAGGAGAGTTCCTTATCAGGGTTCTGGGACAGAAGGACGAAGTAGCCAATAAGAATTCCTGGTGAGTTCAGATTTGTTCGACATTTAACCATGAATAACGGTCGTACTCACAGCGCCATTGCGTAGCGGGTGATGACGTCATGGTCACGTGGTACTGTTGAGTTGCTGGGAGTACTCGGCAGACGCACAAGAAGATAGCCCCAGTTATATTTTTTGTATGCTGTGAACATTGTGTCATAAATATTTGGTTACAGTTTTGTGGTTACAAAAACCCGCTATGTCGTTTGCCTTATTATGTTAATTAATTGAGCTAACTGGGCTGTGGGGCCTACCTTGCTGTACGCCTAGTATATTGACTCTTGGAGCTAACTTTTATTGAACTGCACGCAACAAAAAATATATTACCAACCTCACTCAATATTGATGGAGGTTATCGTGATTTCATCACTAAAAACTAAGCCTGGCCATCAAGAAAACGAAGTTTATTTGGCATTAGGCCAATTCAAGATCCACATGCGATCTCAGACGCGATCAGCATTCAGCAAGCGTGCTCTTTGGGCCAGACAGGCTGGATTTGAGGTTTCTTCTGTGACACTGTGTGATCAACTGACCACCATGCTGAGACCTAAAGATAATGTGTCAACAGTCACGAACCGGTCCTGCGAGACCATCCGTGATTCAGATGTCCGGGATAATCTCTGAATGGCGTGACAGAATATCAAGTTTGGGGGGGGGGGGGGGGGTTCCGGGAGCCTCATATGCGTGCTCCCCCGAAGTATATCAGAAAGACTAGACTATGCTATTTCTGATTACTTATTTACAAATATTGATTTCATTTCACGGCTGACATATATTTGGGTGTGTTGTACCACTATTATATGCTTTCTTGAAAGCAGATCATTCATGACCTTTAAACTACTTAGGCCTACATGGCAATGCATGAACAATGTAGTTAGATAAAACTGCTATACATGTGTAGTACTAGTATACAGAGTGGGCCAAAAGTATTCAATCTACTCCATGTTGAAGATCTTAATGCTTTCCAATGGTGCTACGCATTTCTTGGAAATTGTTACAAAACAGATCGCAGTGTTAATATCACACAAAGATCAGAGAAATAAATACTTGGCATGGTCAGTCTAACATGTTATGCTGATATTCCTATCATTTCTATTCCAATTTCCTTAACATTTATTACGATTTATCTCAATTAATAGAGTACACTCATCATTCGACGATATTTCTACTTTTGGTGGCAAACAGGGTCCCGGACTATAGATAAGCTTCATTGAACGCATAATTAAGGCAACGCTCTCAAACTTTTGTTTTAATTGAGAGTGTTGTTGTTGTGACAGTAGCGAAAATGTGTATCTCCTAAAATCAAAACAAAGCAGAGAGTTTGTATTGAGAATTTGAAGCGCCGTACAAAAGATCACATTCCTTAATGTTCGTTTAGGGGCTCATCTGACTTTGCTCTCTTCGCGATCACTCACCACTCGCATTTAATTGTGCCCCCCTCTAATTCAAAATTGATGTTTTACTTGACTTCTTTGCATACATGGGCGCTGAATAACAGTCAATCCATACCAGGTAGTTATTTTGTGGAATAATTGATACATTTTAGTACATTTTAGAGTTTTGTTTTAAACATGGAGTAGATTGGCTACCTTTGGCCCACTCTGTACATGTAGGATGCGTATCATCACGTACCTGACTGTCCTTACACATCACAGATCAAGGTTGTTGTTTTTTTTGTTTTTTTTTGTTTTTGTTTTTGTTTTTGTTTTTTTTTTTTTTGGCGACCGATAACACAACGTAGACCTATATTATTATACGTAATGAAGCGATTTCAGGTCTAAGGAAATGATCTCCGATAGTGAAAGTATATAAAGAAAATACTCAGAATTTCCACCAACGGTGCCGACAAAAATTACTTAAAATGAATAAATAAATGAAGTTAGGAATGATCAAAACAGTTATGCTTTTTCGGTTCACAGATAGAGGATATAAACGGAGTGTTATTCAATTTGAGTCAGCTGGCTCTGTGGCTTAGTTGGTTAAAGCGCCTGCCTAGTAAGCAGGAGATCCTGAGTTCGAATCTCAGTAGAGCCTTCGGTGGAAATTTTTTCACAACATTAACGTTATCATTTATCTTTTTCTTTTTAACATAATTTTTAATGCTGTATGAAAAATAAAGAAATATTTTTTAATAAATAATAAATTTATTTCAACATTGTGCACAATTTTTTTTTGATTTTTTTTTTCCGCTCCATTGTCCAACGAGCAGGCGACGTACGGCCACACCACCAGTCAATGTCAGTCGGTCGGAGGCTGAGCGGCCAACTGGGTGTTACACAATGCGCTCAGAAAAAAAAAAAAAAAAAAAAAAATGGAGAGGAAAGAAGTGAGAAAAAGAGAGGATTTTTTTTTTTTTCTTTTAGTGTAGGATTGGAAATTTAATTGGGACAATTCCACAAAAAAGCAACCCAGCCAGATTTATACGTTATGTATCCATACAAATTGTTTTAATTTATATTTTAATTTATTGTACTGTAATTGTTTTAATTATCTAGTTTTCATACAATCTGAAACATTTATGTGATTTACCGTTATCCGTTTGAGAAATATAATAATAATAATAATAATAATAATTATGATTACCGGTAAAAGAAAAGACCGGTAATTTTGGACTATCTGAAATAAGACCAAAGCAATGACATTGGAAAAAGAAAAGGAAAAACAACCCCAAATAATAAGATTTATGGCCGATTATATCAATCAATAGCAGAAAGAATCACAGAGAATAAATAACATTCAAATAATCAAAGCAAGTTGTAAAAAAAAAAAAAAAAAAAATCATTCTTTCAGTTTAGCAGCATCAAAAGAGTTTCCACATTTGAGACACGAATTGAACTTTTTGCACTCCTCGCACACTTCGAAATCGCAAGAGCAAACAAACACAGAATCTTTCAAGGTAAAACACAAGTCACAGGAAAACTGGGGCCGTTGCTTTTCTATCTTAACAGCGGGAGGTTTAACGACTTTTATGATCTTTGCCTTCACCAGAGTAGGAGATGGTTCAGCATGGATCGCATCCTCAGCCACTGGTCTGGGCTCAAGAGTAGGTTCTTCTTCTGCTATTGGCAGGAAGGAATCTTCATCCAGTAACTGGTTGATGAGCAGCAGATCCTCCGGAGTTGGTTCTGTATCAGCTGGTTTTGTGACCACTTCCTGGACTACCTCAGTTTTATTTTGAGACGTGGGATTTAGTTCTGCGATTGGTGCGATCGGTTCTTGTGGCTGATCAGTGGTTTCTTCAGGCGCGACGAAATTTCTCATAAATTTGTCAAAACTATTTGATGGGAATTGGTTTGTCTTCTTGAGAAATCTGTGTGATTGGTTGTTCCTTCTCTGGTTTCTAGGTCTCCTTCGCATTTGCGATTTTATGGATGGTATGTTTGGTAGTGCCGCTCCTTCGTCGCACTCTTCCGCTAGAATTCTGTTGATGATTTCCGCATCCTCAGCTGATCGATCCTCAAATCCTTCAGCGTGCTCTAAAAGAAGGAAATGTTCCAAGATTATTACGAGATGTATGAGAGCAATTAATTAAGGAATTCTCTGTTGAAAAGTGGATAATTTCTGCTGAAACCACAGGTTTAATTATTAGGTTCAAGTCGTACACAGAGACTATAAGTGAATCACCATCGATCAAAAGTCAATCATAAAACAAAAGTGTGAATCACAGATTATGTGATTAAGCAAAAAATTTAATTACCTGGAACCTCAATCTGCTGTTGCCAATTGTCATGCAAAACTTCATTTACTGAGACAGGATTCAATCGGTTGACCAGTAGATTTCTCAGCTGTTCTTCAATCTATGCGAAATATAAATTTAATTTCAGAACCATAATATTACTATAACATTATATAAGATCACAAAATACCTGCACGATCTTCTGCAGAGGGGCGATCAAGTGAATGCCGTCTTTTTTGCGCTCAACCTTAACGTCCATCATGTTATCGAGCGCTTGCTTAACTCTTGGGTTGTCCATCCAGGCGTGATTGATCAGTGCGTTCACAGACCTGAAAACCTTCAAGAACAAAACAATCACCTCAATTCACCTTTGACCTGACCAACCTGAGTAGTAGCAGGCGTAATTTCCATTCGCGTCTCATTGATACTGTGTTCACTGTTCACAATGCGCACCACATCTGCTTGTAATTATAATTAAAACTGATTGATACAGAACTAATACGCACCACCAGCATTTGCCAATTGCACTGCCGCTTCAGTGCAGTCGTCACGAGGGAGAAGAACGATTCGCTTCACATGAAAATCTTTCTCCTCAAAATACGACTTCAGTTGGTCCTTTGTGAAGTCTGACGGAAGATTCCAGATGCAGATAGTCTGCCAACTATTCATCAGTTGAAGTACGCCTTCCATTGCAGAAGACTGTTAATTAATAGTGACGAGTTTTAAAAACAAAAGATTTAATGGTGGATAACATTGATCAATTAAAATCAAAGAAGAGGATTACCAGGGCCTTATTATCATTTTAATTAGTCAACCATTAATTCAGATTATTGCTGTACATATAATAATATAATTGTGCATGACTTGAAAAACTTGACCTAATATGTGTACACATTAGGTCAAGTATTTCAAGCTCCCAGTGTAGCGATTGGGTCATGATTCACATGTTAAGGCCAATAATACTATATAGTTGAAAACACTATCATATGTATAATATATAATTATTATGATATGTGTTCTAATCAATATGTGTGGAGCCAATGCAAACAGATATTCTGGCACAGTTGTGGGACAATAATTATTTTATATATGACACATAATGTATGCATATATGATAGTATTGTTTTGTACGGGTATAGCTGGCAATTAAAGGGATGGGGAACTGAATTTTAAGTGATGTTCTATTGACTCATAGCACCAATTGATAGCATTCCGTGCCAAAAACACCATGCCTGGATGCAAGCGTAAAAAAATAATGCATTCCGAATATCGGGGTTAGCATTGGGCCTATGGAAGAATGGCTTCCATTACGAAGTATAATAATCAGCCAACAACGAGCAATTATTAGCAACGGTACAACCAGTGAAAATAACTTTAGCTTTAGTAACTTGCAGTTTATATACAGTAAAACCCCGCTAACTCGAAAACGGATAACTCGAGGACCCCTCTTCGTCGAAGTGTTTTCAAAGTCCCGACGACTCCCCTATACTTTAGCATTACAGATTGCTCGGATTCCTCGAACCCCGCTTCGTCGAAAAACCCTCTTCCTCGAACATATTTTTCGGTCCCTTTCGCAAAATCGAATCGTATTCGTCGAAGTTTTTTTTTTTTAGATCAAAGAACCCTTTCGCTAATTGCAATTAACGCCACTCTGCTTACTGTTTTGGACAATCGTTTACAAAGTTCGACTCGCGTGTCACCTCTCGCATTCATGATGCTTGGTTAACAATAGAAGAGAGAGCATGTAGTGGATTTTCGATCGGAGTAAAACACATGAAGGCGTCTTTGATGAAGACGATTACAGAAAGCGGTACAGCCTCTGATGTTGAATAGGCGGGAAACATCAATAATAAACAAACTCTGCCCATCAGTATAAAACCCGATCATTCGTCACAACAAATTAATCAGTCTGTGACTGTCTGTCGACGAATCTCTGCGAGACATATCTGCAATAATGGCGACTAAACGAAAGATCACATGTGTAACCCTGGAGACCAAGTTCCTGGCGATCAGCGAAAAGGCCATCGCCGATAAGTTTGGAATCCCACCAAGCACCCTGTCAACTTGGATAAAAAATTCTGAGAATATTCAAGCGCATTATAGAGAGAGTGGAGGTGACAGGATGCTGTGGTTGAAGGCGGCAAGAACAAAGAATATCCCCCTCTCTCGGTCGATTTTGTATATTTTCTAGTAAACAACGTAAACAAATTTTTATTTTTATGTGTTGGCAGCTTTAAAGTAGTCAAGGGTAGGTCATTACGCTATCATAACGTAATTTGAGATCAATATGCTATCATAACGTCATCTCATAGATCATAACGTTACCAAAATTCGAAAACCCCGATTCGTCGAAAACCCTCTTCGTCGAAGTGTTTTCGCTGGTCCCTTCAAATTCGAGTTAGCGGGGTTTTACTTTATGTAAATACATAAATAAATGAATCATTTTGGTGTGCAATGTCAATAGAAGTGCACAAAGCAATGCCCATGAACCACGAATACTTAAATCCTTGGTTACATATGTATAACGTCCCCATTATAAGTCCAGAGATTGTACGTTAGTATAGGTAATCACCGAGGGGAAACAAACCCATTAAAAAAAAATCAATGAAATTTGTGAAAACCAGATCCAACCGGAGACTTATGCAAAACCGGATGGGGGGTACAAAAAAAAAATGGAGTCTCCGGGTCAAAAACAGAGTGTGTGTTGGAATGTAATATGATGTATGCTATTAAAATTGAAGTTTTCCAGTAAGCCAGTGTCAGTACTGAGTGTTGCCGAGTAGTGAGTGCACCATATCGAAAACCTCAAAATTGAAAACGGGTCATGGATGTCATGGATACACATAACTCCATGTACTATATCAGTAGGCCTATATAGCCATAATTAATATGTGGAATGGTCATGATAGTAGTCTGGTAATAGCTCCTAGTCCTATTAAACAGGACTAGGGAGTCTTGGAAGTTTGAACGAGATTAGCATCATTAGGATCCACTAGCTCCCCAAGGGTAGCGGAGCAGTTCCTACACACTAGTGTATACCTAGCTCCCCAAGGGTAGCGGAGTAGTTCCCACTACGCTACGGCTTGGGGAGCTAGTGTATACCCACTATTATGACTATACGCTACGCTACGGCTTGGGGAGCTAAGGATATACATGATTCACAGGCAAAACCTGTCATATTCCTAATATTATGTCTAACATATACGATTAATTTTTAGGCTGAAATATAATTCCCGCCGTGGCCACTCACAACAGGGTATAAAAACGGATTCAAACTGAAAATCTATACAACCGAACAAACCATTTTATCCAAGTCACTGCAGCTGGCAGAAGATCGAAACAGCAGGAAAACCCCTCCGTTTCGGTTCCCTTCACTTTCATTTTCGACCGGGTGCGTTATGATCGCGTGTTGTGAAAGTGCAAGTGAAGAAAATGGAATTTCCTGATTATTGATTCCAGCTATCACTGCACCCCATTTCGTCAACTCGGTGCCAAGGTAAGTCGCTTCATAACATTATTAAGGACATTGACATCATTTCACTGCTTGGATTGGGGGATTATAGGCCCTATTGATTGGCTTATATGTAGGCCCTACATCATACATGTCTATGGAGCATTGAGCCTTGGACC
>KB310082.1:183262-200335 GCA_000328365.1 Capitella teleta
AATGTCCGTTTCGGTACAGCTGTGTTTCGTTTTGAGTTAGCCCAATCTTGGAACAATAGTAACATCCTCTAACTGCCGTCATTGACTGTTGAATACAATCCGGGTTTGTTTTGGCAACAAGTCACGATAAGAGCATAATTTCTCGAATGATTGAGTGGCGCTAAATTGAATGATGTCTGGTTGAATAAGAACAAATTAGGTGGTGTCAATATCGCATCATTCATTCGGTTATTCGCTCTACGTGTACGTGCATGCACTAACATACATGTATATCGCTATTGACGCAAGTGCGCATAAAAAAAAAAAACGAAAAAAAAAAAAACGAAAAAAAAAAAAACAAAAAAAAAAACCCCACACACAATGTAGATAATTTTTTCCTTCAAGGATACATACGTGTCGATAAATATAGGGCATGTCGATGTAGATTCTGTGATACAGGGTGGGCCAAAAGTTAGCCTATTCGTCAGTGGCGATCTCAGATCTGTATATGAGAATATTCAGACGGCATTCTGTCTAGCCAAAAGTAGTCCATCTATTTCATTTTAAAGATCTCAGTGCTTTTTAATTGCATTGGGCGGGAAGGGGGGGGGTGAATGACATAATTATTATTATGAGCATATTATAAAGCCAATCCACAGAATTTATATTAATTATTATTTTCAATGACACTGTATGATATATACAGACTGTACAGACACGTTCAATAGACTGCTTTTATGAATACATAATTATGTAGAAGGAGGAGTATTATATTCCTTGATCAGAAATAAGATGAAAATGTGACTCGTCTTGATTGAAAATTACATCCTGCCAACATGTACATTTTATTTTGCAGGGTGATAGAAAATCACCAATTAAAATTTAATGATACATTATTCTAATTTTATATGTAAAAAAAAAAAAGAAAAAAAAAGAAGACAGGTTTTGACTGAGAACTGCAGAAAAGCATGTGCTGCGTATAGTACTTAAAGTTTCAAAAAATATTAAAAGGTAGAATAAATTATATCTATCTCTGACCAAAAAGACTAGAATAGCCCGACTGAATTATAACCTAACTGAACATGTGCGCGAACGTGGACTGTGTGCCCTATGGTGCGTGCGCCCATGCTACGCGTTGGCATGCACCGGTTGGATTCGTCTCCTGTCATATTTCCTAAGGACGAAGCAATTACATTTACGAGAATCAATGTTCCATAACAATTAGGTTATATATAGAATGATAAAAATAAATTGATGCCCTCAATGATGTGGAGTAATACAGATGGAGCATCGAATAGGAATTCAGCTCTAAAAATATGCTAGCTGAGATTGGCTTCTGACGGTAGTCTCTGAGAAGTTCTGGTGTGTTACGGCTCTTGCTTAATGGTAATCATAACGTTCACCGTTGTTAGGCAGCCAACATGAATTACTTGTAGTTCTCTGTAGAAACCATTACATTTCACAAAACGAGTACTAATCAGAAGGATATTAAAATTTTTAGATAAGAACATATTATTTTAATTTTAAGATGATCAGATCAGTGTTTTTTCTGTATTTTGGTTGAGAGAAAGAGAGACAGAGAGAGATTGTTTTGCAAATGAGAGCCATGAGATTTATTTGATGATGGGATCAGATAAAATTATGAAATGAGAAAAACAAATTGAAGACAGTAGGACAAAAATTAATTAAAGAAGAAAAAATTAATAATGGAATGCATAAAAAAAGGCCATTGAGTGTAATTAATGTTGAACTTTCTGCCAAGACGTTTTGCACTTTTCAATTCATTTAAAAGAAATGTAAGTGGCATCAGAATGATAAGGAGATCTACATGATCAATTTTTAAAATTTAAAGATAAATTTACCTAAAAGGGTAGATTCCTGAATTGAAGAGTATAGGCCCTGACGGAATAATCAGGTGCTATAATTATTAATAATAATATTATTCTAATTATTTCCGCATTTCCGCAGTCTTCTCAGATGTCCAGATACAGAAATCTGAGAAGGGTAAAAAAAATCTTCCTTAGTCTGCACACAAATTGAACATGGGAGATTTCTAAAGTAACACATCAAATAATATTATAAACATAATTTTCCAAATGTATGGGTTGAAAAGGAGAGACATTCTACACAAGCCAAAAGATAAAGGAAACAAATTTAAAATGCATGCATTTTAATAGCCAAATCCAATTAAGTTGTTACACATGAAATAAATTATAAAGAAGAAAACTGTTATATATAACCAGTAAAAGTAAAAGGAGAAAAATTGTATCAAGCGGAATTGGTAGAAATTTAAATAAATGATTATTTATGAGCTATTAAATGGCAAATCACAAATGCATTGAGGCAATATCTTAGTTTTAGGATCAGTAATTGATTATGATTAAAATTGAAAGGCACTAAAAATGATATACTTCTTTCAAATTGAACAGTAAACTCTCAAGCAAATTGTGAATATGTTAAAAAATAAAAATGGAGAAGTAATAGAATTTGATTTTTGGAGATGAACCCAGACATGATGGCTCACTGCTAACTTGAACAGTAAAAGCAAATTTCTAAATTATGTTCTCCTCAGCAATAATTCTGTCAACTTGATCGGATCTCTGAAAATAAAATTTCAAATGAATGTCAATCAAATGTATATTTCATTCTTATTGGGGTGGGGATTTAACCTGTGAAAATAGAACCGCTATAGTCAGGAGAAAAATAAACCTAAACACAAATAAAGGTTCTTTAAATTATTACCCATAATGTTAGGTAGTGTATATTTATTTTTTAATTGGGTTCATGAGAAATTCGGTTTTGGCACAGTTTTTCAAGGAATTTAAATGTTAACTGAATATATGAAAATTTTAATAAGAAACCAGTGCTGGTGTATTATCAGATAAAGAGCTTACGTGTTCTCAATTTGGGAATCAATCCTCCAAGTTCTGGACACCAAACATCACTGTGAATAGAGAGTTCGACGCTGAAACCGCTCAACCATGCAAAGGTGCCAGTAAGATCTAGAATGATGACACTTTGAAAACACAGAATGAATATAATAATTAGCACAATCAACTCACCTAGTCTAATAATTCCACACATCTTGTGTGAACGATACATGTTAGGTAGATTTGCAGAGCTCTTCATGTTAACTGCAAATAAGGTCATTAATGCAATTAAGTCAAATAAGAGATAAGTAAATAATTTTAAATAAACTTTGGAAATACCTGTATATTTGTTTGTACTGGCATGTGAAGAAAGAAAGTTCCATTGCTCCTCCTGAAGCAGTACATCTATTATACCTTAATCGTTAATAATAATAGACAATACATACACGCAGCCAACAAACTGAAATGAATTACATATATATGATATAGGTATTATGATAACGGTAAAATAATAAGTATTATAATAAGGTGTATAAATAATTATGCTAGGACTTGAAATGTATTCAAATGTGTACTATGGTATACATGTACATTTAATATATAATTAAATAAATATCCATCTGCATACTATTGATATAGCACGTACCTGGATAATACTGAGGATCCTTCACTCTTCAAACACTTCACACTGTAGTTGCAGGTATAGGGCCTAGGTATAGCTGTCACAGTGATGTGCAGGCACTGATGCTTGAGAAGCTATATATTATTATGTGAATGATCATTTATAAATTTACCGATGGAAGGTTGTTGAAGAATTGTGGTGATATTCGTTTGAACAACTGTCAACGACACATTTACGTGTCATGATCTCTCAATCGGGAAAATCTTCAAACGTCGAATGATCAACAGAACCAGACGCCGGAAGTGTTCGATGGAAAAGTGCGTTATGATATCACAATCAGAACACACACATTTTACGCGCGCAATACGGTAATGCGTAAACCAATCAGAAATGCGGGATAGGTAGTCTACCATAGACCTACTCCAACTCTGTAAAAGTACAGTGCCACTTCCTTTTGCTTGCTACTTCCGGTAGTCTCAGCGCCGTTGACATACACTGGCCAATAGGAATAGTCCATCTATAGAGTCCATATCATTGGATGCCCTTGTATACCACCACTGGCTTCGCTTCTATGTGGTTCACATATTTTACCTGGTTATAGACCCCCAAGGTGACACGTAAGCCCTCAGCGAGCTACGATCATAAGCGTTGCATCAACCTTGAAAGGAGCAACCGTTTAGGCGATGTCAATGCCATCTTCAACCAACTAGGTACATGTACTACATTAATTTCGATCCTGACAAGATGCCCGTCCAGGTATCGAATCCCTGACCCTCTGCACGTTAAAGGAACGCACTAACACTGCTCTATCGCGGCCCCCGATTGTGTAGGCCCTAACCATAACCCTTACGTTGCGTTGTATCCAGGTGGTAAATAAGATTGCAGTGGCGTATTCTGAAGATTTCGAGGGGATGTCTGAAGCTCATATTCAATACAAATTAATTGATCTATCTGCAGGATACACATTTACAATAAAGATAAAAGGGAACAACAAGAATAACCCAATAAATTTACCTGATCAATGATCTTGAAAATACTGATTCTGTTTAACACTTAATTTTTTTTTTCCTGATTCATTTATGCTTGATCAAATTTCATTTTGAGCCAGTGGGGTTATGTACAGGTGGCACATCTTTTCGCAGAACTGACATGGGCTTTCATATCCTTGTAATGTTGTCGAGGCTTTTCGGTTCGCACGAAATGAGCAAATTCACAATATAGCGATGTCTATTTTAGAAATAATATTTCTCCCCATCCTTGTGCGCTGTGCCCACCCAAGCTTCCCGTTCCCTGCACTATTATGGTACTGTATTTCCCACAACAATCAATTATTTGTTAAAATAAATAAACTTATGTTTACATATAATTATATGTTAAAAATATTAATATTAACATTAATATTATTATCATTATTACCATTATTGTTATCGTTATTATGAGGGTCTTTTATTTATTTTAGGGGGTGGCCATCGCCTCTATGACTTATATAGCGACAGTATGCCACTGTAAGATTATAGATGTAGTCTCATAATGGTGTTTTTCTTCTGCCAATTTGAATTTATTATAATGTATTATATTTCATTGCACATGTGCGTGCCAATCAGAAGGGAAGTTGTGTCTTGCCAATATGGACGACATAAAAGATCTGCTGGATGTCCAAAAGTCCGTCCTCATCAAAGATACTGAATTGGAAAAAGACGCCATCAAAAAAATTCTAACCGACAGCTGCGTCAATGTGGACAAAATTATCAAGCATGGTGAAACAGCTTTTGTGCAATTTAAAACACAAACAGGTTAGCCGATGCCATCATTTTTAGTCCTGGCGGAATACATTGTCACCATTACAGATGCCATAAGAATAGTAGAAAAGATGCCCCAACATTTGAAAATCTGTCTCTTGGACCAAGGCACTGAGAAGAAATCACAGGTAAATATAATTGTGGTGTGTAAATGATTATTATACAACTATACATATTTCTCAATCACTGTTCGGTAACTTTAATTTCTTGATATTCTGCCTACATTAAGGGACGTTTACACAAAAGTTCTATTGTTTTAGATGACTACAGCAGACGCATATGTGCAAACAGACTCATCAAGAAGCGACGATACCATGGGTTTCCAGAACCTACACGTGAGCCAAAGCCAAGAGGAACAATTTGTGACTGCACCACTGGATAATGGATATCAGGTAAGCTCCAAACGCTCTAACATTCTTGTCACTTCTGTCATGACCAGGCTCACAGCAGTCCACGGAAGAGCGCGACCACACCCACTTCTCAAACATATTCAGATGACTTTTGGAAGTACATATTGAAATGCAGAGGTCTCCTTTTGAAGAACTTGGAGGAAGCAAATGGCGTGAAGTTTCAAGCAGCTAATGAATCACCTGATGTAGTCCGGGTCACGACATTGACAACCAACGGTTCCGGGTCTTCGTTGGATGCATTACAAGCAATTGATGAACTATATCGTCAAATGAAACCGCAGTTGACGAAGGAAGAGCTCCAGATTCCCCCTTGGACTAAGGGATCATCGTCATTGCAACAGTACGCGAACGAGATTCGTGGAATGTATTTTAATTTATTGGTGAATTTGTCTCGCGATGTAATTCAGTTATATGGTTTCAAGAAAACTGTAGCACTGGCCCGTCAAGACCTTCGCGTCCTTTTGGACAATCACCAACATACCCCGAACGATCATTGGAAAACAAGCGGGTTTCCACAGACCAAGAATAACTTCCACCCACCCCAAAATTTTACCTTTTCTGAACACAAGAAGATGGCATCTGGGTATGATAAATCTCATGGTGTAGCACCTTATGAGGCACCTGCTAATAAGGATCCGCCGAGACGCGTGCAACACAATGACCTCTCAGTTGAGCCCATCCCAGTGAATTCCAACCATGATGGTTCCAAACAAAAGCGTGGGGGAAGGAAGGGTCATGCCCCCAAAAAGAGTAAAAAGAAAAGGAACAAGAACAAGAAGTATTAAATTCGCATAATAATACACACCTATATCATTTCTTATCCCATGAATTTGTTCTCCCTCACAGAAGTCTAAACTTTGAACAATGTATAAAATTAATACACATGCTTATGAAACTACAATATTGTATTGCTCATTGCTGGACAGTAGTATAATAATTCATCTTTCTTTTATCTGTATTGGAAATAAATTTCCTCGAATATTTTATTGAGTTCCGAGTACTTATAACTTGATTACGGATGATCAGAAATTCAAATCCCATAATTATCACATGTGCTAAAATGTAGCATGCACCAAAACCAGGTAATTCCAATATTATATCGCTGCATAGAACGTGCATTTCTTGCAACTACGGCAGCAATCCAGACCCAGCTGCCAACGCATAGAAGTGTGACGAGGGATCTTCCATCAGCGATAAAGGGGTGTCCATTTCAACGAGTTGACCTTGATCAATGACCATAACTCTGGATTCAGAAAAAAAAAGTGCTATATTTACAACAGTAAATAAGAATATTCTCAAAGCAAAATTTTACAGGTTCAACATATATTGCCGATTCAACTCGACTTTCAAAATGTCCCTTGACATAGAGAGGAAATCGAAAGAATACTGTTGCAGTAATTGATGATTTTAATTTCAATAATATCTGCTAATATAGTAAAACTGAAGAGACTGATATACGGCATGATTCGAACGAAGCGGCTTGCGTAGTCGAAAAGGGGTTTTTGTTCACTGTGACCATTTTGTTATTTCATTTCCTATTGCATGTAATTTAATTGCTGGAAGAGAGAGGGGTAGCTCGTTAAAGCGAGAAAGGTAAAAAAGAATTACAGTAAATACCGTAGGAAGCCATTTTGTGTCAAATTACATACATGTAACATGTAGTGTGGATGGGATATTCTTCTCGACAATGTTTGGTGGTACGTGTTTCGGCACACCTGTCGCAGAGGGCGTTGTCATAATTATTTCCTTTCATCATCGATTCGATGAAAATATGCAAATCGCTATTATGGGCAGTTTTAATATAGTTAAAACATAGAAAATAACAACCTTGAAGCGTATAATAATTATTATAGAGAATCTCTGTTCATTTCCGAACCTCTTCATATCAAGTCGATAAGTTTTTATGAAATCCAAGAGATAATTTTTTAAGCGACCGGTTTACTATGAGTGAGTGAGTGATGGGGTTTTACGGCTCCACCCAATCCGATCGGATGATACGGGCGCCAGAACAGAAGGCCCGGGACCGGGGTTTTCCCCTACTCTTATCGATAAATCCCAAGGGTTCTTTATCCTGCATACCACCATAGACAGTAGTACACAGCGCCCGGCCTTGTTGCGCAGTTGGGCAGCACTGTAGAGTCACCGAAGAATTACAATTATAACGAATTACAATTATAATTCACAATCATAACGCCCGTGGCCTGATCGGGTCTCGAACCCGGGACCTCGACTCCCCACGGTCGGCATTGGATTGTAGTCAGCGGTTTAATCCACTGAGCTATCCGGTGACCCTCGGTTTACTATGAATACAACCCAAGATTAAATGATGACTCCAAACTTAAATGAAATCGAACACGGGATTCAAGAAATATTTCAAACTGCTCAAATTCGATATACATGTACCTATGAAGGAATTAGCCCATAGCAAGTGTAATGTCTTGAAATATGTCGGTCAAAACTCAAAAAGCGTATTTGTCTTTTGGTATGCATATTCCATCATAACTATTTCAAAACTATCAGAAGTCATCTTCAACCCGTCAAATTCCGACGGTTCTATTCTAAATCTAGAATTATAATGACCCACGCAGCTTATACATGTAATACATGCACACTTGTATCTTATTAAGTGTGGCATGGATTATGAAATAGCAAAATGCACAGCCTTACCTGTCGCAATCAAGTATTGTGTTGATGCGGTGAGCAACTGTCAAAACTGTGCAATCCTTGAATTGGGTGCGGATCGTCCGTTGCATGAGTTCATCCGTCTCGACATCAACTGCAGATGTCGCTTCATCCAAAATCAACACCCGAGATCGCTGCAAGATGGCTCTGGCAAGGGACACCAACTGCCTCTGGCCAATACTGAGACACCAGCCTACAATCTTTGCAACATTTGAGGGCTCGTCTACCTGAGACATGAACCGTTATCTCCGCACTGGAAGTTCAGACCTGAAACCTCATTAACCAGGAAGTCTTTGAGATGAGCTAGCTCAAGGGCGTGCCACAATTGTGAATCTGAGTAACGTTGCAAGGGGTCTAGATTATTCTTGATCGATCCAGAGAAGATGACTGGATCTTGTGAAATAATGGTTATTCTGGATCTTAGTTGATGTAATCGCAATGATTTGATGTCTATTCTGTCAATTAGGATGTTTCCAGATGTGGGTTCTATGATCCGTAGAAGTGACAGAACCAAGGAAGACTTCCCTGATCCCGTTCTACCAACAATACCAATCTGCCAAACATATCAGGCTTTAATCTCAGCGATAGAAGAAACTGTTCACCTTTTCTCCTGGGTGAATTTCACAAGAAATATTTCTCAGAACCAAGTCCAATCCAGGTCGATATCTCGTGCATAATTCTTTGAAGACTATGCCGCCATCTTTTGGCCAATCAGATGCAAGTGTTGGGTCATCCGATAACGAACCTTCCTGAGGCATGTGAAGTTGTATTATCTATGTGGATGGAATCGAAACATACTTCAACCAGGATTTTGGAATATTCATGAACTCGTTCGACTGAAATCATCTGTGTTTCAAGATCAGCTGCCGATCTTACATAAAAATTCAGGTAAATGTGAATCTATCAAATTGAAAGTACCATTATATGTTTAAGCAATATACCATGAAGACAACCTGCAGAGCGAAAGTAATCACCATGCCAGCGAGACCAGCGCTCATTGTTTCTCGAAGTAGCACGCAAATAAGACAGACGGTCAGCAGTATTGCTGATCCTAGCGTTTCCAAAATCACACTGCACCATCTTCAATGGTTTACGAGAGGAAACTGTAAGAATTGAGACATAGGCAACAGTAGGTAAACACACCTGATAGAACTGATATACAAGTAGTACACCTTTTGACAATCATCCAAAAGTTGGTCAGATTTTTCAATGAACATTTTCTGATGACCGTAAGCTCGAATAGATGCCACACCGCTCAGTGTCGTATCGAAATGGGCAAAAATTGGGGAGCGCTTCGCACACTCAATTCTTGTAAGTTGGCGTATAATATTGGCGTAAAGTTTCTGTATGGTATGCGAATATTATGTGTTATGTGGTAACTGATTATTAAGAGTAGATTTCGTACCTGGATGAGATGGAACAATGCCCCAATTGGTGTGATAGCAACAAGGAAAAATGGTGCTACATAAGAGATGAGGATCATTGTGGTGATCAAGGGAACCACCTGGAAGAACCAGTTACGTAGATGTAGAGGAGTGTTGAAATCTATGGCGTCCAGATCGCGAGAAACTCTGTTCAGAATTCGTCCAAGCGGAGTCGAGTCGAAGAATGACACTGGGGCACGCAGTAGGCGGTCGAGAATGGCATCGTGGAACAATCGAGATACTTTCAGACAACCATGCACAATGCACACAGATCCCAGTAGAGAGGAAAGCACTGAAAGGAATTGACGAATTTTGTGACTTTCTCATGGTAGGCATACCTTGCCCAATTAGAATGCTTCCATAGACACTCATATAATATCCGTTTTGATCCCAAAATGTAGTATTCTGAAGAGGAACCACATCAGACCATTTGCTCAGCCAAATGCTAGAGTTGACCAAAGAAGCAACGTTCAAACCGTAGAATATCATGGTCAAAGAAACCATGGGATATCTAGCTGCCCGCATAAAGTTTTTCAAGACTGACCAACTAATCTGGATAAATATATAATAGTGAAATACGAATGCTAACCAATGGAGCTATACTTTTCCAGTGGCTGTCAACTCTTCTTCGACCAGCTTTCTTGGAGCAACATTCTTGTTTTTCGCCGAAGATTTTGACAAGCTGTGAGGGTATGTTGTGAACCTGTGAGCAGTTACTGTCAATATCAAAGCAATAGGAACTCACCGTTTCCGGGATCTTCCTTTGATGTCACACCCTGCACATATTGTATTGGTTGCTTTAATAATGATTCAGTTCTCAATCATACCTTGGCCATCAAGGCTGCTCGCTGGATTTCGGTTTGATTGAATCTGAATGTAGGATCCCGATTTGGAGATGGTTCCGTCACGCATCGAGATGACGTAATCAAAACATTGTAAATGAGCTGTATGATGAGTTACCACCACTCTGGTCTGAGAGTATAAACGCAGGTGTTGATATAATCAGTGGGAATGCAAGAAACCTTGTGTTTTAAGATGCCACTTGGCCCAATCACTTGGTTGAATATTTGTTCTCCTACGCGACCATCAACGGCACTCAACGGGTCATCCAGGTAGTAAAGGTCTCTGTCTAGGTACACAGATCTAGCCAGGCTCACCCTTTGTCTTTGTCCACCGCTTAGGTTAACACCCTGTCCAAAGGTACAGTAGATATAACGATATGACCTGATTATTGGAATGGCCTCACGTTTCCGCCAATTTCTGTAAGGTCTCCATCAACGAAAGATTTCAAATCAACGTCCAGGGCGCATGCTTTGATGACAGCATTGTAAGATGCCTCAATGTATGGCCGTCCAAATAATATATTATTTCTCAGAGATTCGTTGATTATCCAAGGTTGTTGAGGGAGATAAGCCACTGATTGCTACAGGTGGACGATAATAATTATAGAAGCGGGATCATTTCATCTCACCCGACTCCTGACAGACCCACGAATCCGTTGTGTTTCGCCTAAGAGAGAGGAGATCAATGATGATTTGCCACTTCCCACTGGTCCAACCACCGCTACCAGTTGACCTTGCTTGATGTTGATGTTAATGCTGATATCAGAAACAATCATGCTCAGCTCAATGATCTTTGTAATTCAGTTACTCGCTCAAGACAGGGGTAGCTGAACTTTCCCAAGTGAAGGACGCATCTTTCACTTTCACTGCTGGTGGAGCATAATTTCACCGTAAACAGCAAACTCAAATGTTCGCTCACCTTCTTCGATGTCGTGATTCTGAACTGATTCCTGTCTTTCTTCAAGCTGGAAGAACTCTTGCAATCTTTCTATTGACACTGCAGTCTAGAAAAGTACAGAAAATTAAAATTGGTTTTACTATTATGAGCTTACAATCTCACCTGACCTAGATACGAGACACCAGCCGGCAGGAAGGACAATGGGAAATTGAGAACATTGACAAGAGACGCTGTCACAAAAGCGGTGTTTGGATCCAGAATATTGCCATCGTCCAGGGAAACATACGTGGCAATTATGATAAAGATCACCTAGATAATTGCTGTTTAGGGATGCAATAATATTGACAGTCTGTGTTACTATGAACGTGGCGTTATTCCATATGATGGCAGATACTCCACTGATATACCCCGCTCGCTTCAAATAATGCAATTCAGATTCTCGTTCCGATTTGACTTTCTTTCCAAATGATGACTCCCAAGCTTGCATTTTAATCATCTGAAATTATAATCAAAGGTGACGAAACATTGAAGACGATCCTTGCATGGCCTGCCTTGATTGATGCTAGTAATTCACCCATCAGTTTAACTCGCTTGTCTTTCATGACCATTTGGACCACCTGGAAGCATACAGCACTGTGTAAAGTTTGACCTAAATTAAAGCGCAACACATACCTGTAATTTCTTAATCTGATTAGACACATAAAATCCATTCACAGGTAAGAATATGACGACCAGACTTATCATGCCGGGTAAAGACGCCAACCCAACAGATTGCCAGAGAAGGATGGCAGACATCAGAGTCAGAAACGGGGTAAATATTAAAATAAAGATGTACTGTGGGACATCTTGCAGACGCTGCGCATCCACAGCAAGCAGGTTTGTGATGTAACCACTTGTCGTCTTTGCTCTAGCTGAGCAACTCAAGTTCAAAATCTGAACAAAAAATTATTGCGATCTCATATGATATAACATAATTTAAGTATACCTTCCTGTACACAGCTGATGATATAGCGGTCTTCATATGCAAACCAACTAAAAATGTGTAGTAGAAATGTCTTTGCAAAAGCAGAACGAAAGCAATTCCACACAAAAACATTGTGAATGCTATACATATGCCTTTCCACTGATGGGGGTCATTGGACTGAACCCATGTCAGCATTACCCTAAAATAAATAAATAAACAAATAATAATAAATATATTTACTCATAATAGTCCGCAAGGAGATGTGTTTTACGGTGGAAGTTGACGTAGTTGGTAGAAGATTAAGATTTCAAGTATTCGAGGTAAATTCGTGTCCAAACCTTAACAAAAGGGGGTTTGCAAAAGTGATGATTGTAGCAGGAATTCGAAAGATCAGAGCCCACAAGAAGAGATGTCCATGCGCATGCGCAATAACCCGGAGCAGCGAAGGCGTTTCCCGGATTCTGCGTGTGATTAGAAGGGTTTATAAACCGAGATAATGTATATTAGCTCACTTGAGCTCTTTGTTCCAACTCTCCTGGAACCCATGTACAATTGATGATGCTTTGTCTCGGTTTGTTAAATCATATAATTCTTCAAAACGAAGGTCCGTTTTGAATGCTTTGATAATTAGCCTGTAAGAACCACAATGGAAAAATAAATTTGAGTAATTTTGTTTGGAACGAAACTACGGACGACAGTACTTTGTGAACCAACAATAAGTGATCGCAGAGATAAATGAACACCTCAGCTCAGGGGATTCCACCGTGGACTGAAAAACAAAACAATATATCGTGCACTTAACTTTCACACATATTGTTTCCCTTGTTTAATTTCGAATACGATCATGACTTACAAAATGAATTTAATAATTTAAATTTGCACTGCCATTGCGTCCCATAACATAATAATAATGATTGCTTACCTCATTTCGGATACCTTCATCTGCCAATAAAGGAGTTGATTCGCTGTTCCTTTCTTCTGGTATGTCCACAAACCAAACAAGAATCCACAAAACACCAACCAGAGATAATTCCAAGGACCGTAAAAACTTTTCGGAAAGTTGGATGTTCTGCAAAGGAATGCATGACATTGTCTGGTTTGGTGAAGATTTCTGTCAGTCCAGCTTCGACACTCTTGGTTTATCAAACCGAGACAGCAGCGGCTCTAGTAACGTCTTACCCTCAAGAACGCACTCCTGACTCCAATACTGCAGCTGATTATATCCACTAGGAGATAGATGAATATAAGTCCCGAAGAATGCACGGTCCTCCTGTGTTCCACGTTCACGATGAACATAATCAAGACCTGGTGAACCATTACTAGCGAGATTTCAATAATGATATGGGTCAGTTTACATATGTTATGATGGACGCTGTAATTGCTATAATTGAAGATGGCGAGTGATGTTGATCGACAAGGACATCAAGCAGCATGGCTAGCATAACAATGCTCAGCAATCCAGAGAAGACCTACACTTACAAAAAAATTATATTTCCTGGTTACAATGCTGGTTTTATTGTGGTATACCATTTTAGCGATGTTCAGCCGACTTCTGTTGGTATCTCTCCTTCCACTTCCGATGCTCTTCATGTAAATTGGTATTATCAGCCAAAATAGTAGATTAGGTGCCAATTTCAACACCGTATTCTGAAAACATGGAGTGAAGTCTGGATTGTCTGTTTGGAGCGTGATGTACGGATTCTGTAATAAATTAATGATGCGAATTTGCGAAATATGAATGCATCCCAAGGTTTTATAACAACTTACCCAGAAATCTGCATATTGCTTCTGGTTGCCACATAAGGCCGGCCAGGCAACGACACCGCTGTCCATTGCTGAACTAAACAACTGGATTTGTTGTCTCAAAATCTGAGTAGACAGCTTTTTATACCTTAGTCAAAGAAAAAAAGTCAACGTTCGATGGTAAGTGCAGAAAAAGTGCAACGGGGTCATGCGATGCATGGTCAGTTTAATCATCACTAATAAAAGTCACGTGTTTATAAAGCGGGAAAGTACTTGGCGGTTGGAGTATTTAAGACTTTAAATGCATGGGCGTTAATGAAAACAGAGTTCAACTTATGCATAGCAGCAAATTGTATCAGTTGGATTCCAAAGTTTATTTATAATTTTGTAATGAGTATTTAAAAGCGTTTTTAAAAGGTGTTACAAGGCTTTCTCTTCGGAAGTGCACACTAATCCCAATTGAATGAATGAATGAATGTTTATTTCAGGGCAGAATATTACAGCAGAATATGCATCATAGCTTAAGGATTTTTTTTTCTTGACGAGCTTGCAAGATGCCCTTAACATATTTTAACAGTATTAAATGATCTCCAATTGGATTCAACTACGTGTTTTCGCTATTGCTCTGAAGAAAAGATGTATGGCTGCTTTGTTAGTATCATAAGTTAAATTAATAAAATACACATTTCTTCCCTAGATTTCCGTCTGAACACAAACAGCTCGGACTAGCGTTGCAGCAATTAATTACGGCACATGCATGCTAAATATTTTGTGTGAAAGTCCAAATCATACCTCAGTGAGCAAAATACCACGGCAAAGCATTGATTACATTATAATTAATATTACTACATAGTACATGCATCAGATTAGCATGCAATGCAAGATTGCTTACATATACAAATAAAGTTTTACACCATTGGCTCTAATGAACATGCAGAGGGGAGTTCAAATACTAACAGTAATGCGAAGACCCTCTGTAGTAAGTAACTTCTGTGGTTTATTTATTCTTACGAAAGGATTTGTGGATATTTTCTAAATAATAATACAGAATATAAAAGAAAAGGTTTGATTTGAAGTTGCAGATTTGGTGATAGTGCCATTGTGTACGCCTGTTTGTTTGTTTGAAGCCTCTGCTTCTCTGAGCTGAAATAAAATATGCTGTTAATACTAGTTGAAGGGGTCGCAAAAACCGATCCGGTTTTGGATTTTCTGCAGAGCTATTTTAATACACCTATCACCAAGGTGGCAAGGTCATACTTTTCACTGGTCCCCTTGGTGCAACCGAATAGAACCGGTACCCATCTGACCGGGGAACCAGTGAAGGTTCTATTTTTACTATGGAAAATGTAGCCGCGAACATCGTGGAATGTTAGCATCCGTGACGCTTGAATCGGAATTTCGCGCCTTTCGTGCAATCAGGCCGTGTCGCACAAAAGTTGAAAACAGATAATTTGTAGTTTTGTGCCACTCACAAGGAAGTTAGTAGGACTCGACACACCAGAAATTCTGACCTACAAAAGGTCACACTTGCATGAACTTATTAATGATTCAACTTACTGAACTTGCTTTGAATCTATAAATATATTTTTCTAGCTCTCGATTGACCCATAAAAGAAAAATATTATCATTTGAGTTGTGTAAGTTGCATCGTGAGCAATTAGCATTTGCATAATGCATTCAACAAGTGGATTAACATAAGTACCACGTGGCAGTTACTTTTTTATTTTAGCCTTTTATGTGGTTAACAACAATATATCTTTGATTTTCAGACCCTCAAGGTAAAAGTTATGACCTCATCAATATGTGTGATCACAAGAGTTGGATCGAGTTAAACTCAAGAAGATTTCTTAGAAAAAACATGTCCTATAGTTCCTTTAATTTATGTAATTTATGTAAATGTACCAGGGACATAATCAGGCCTCGTTTGCAACGATGCATGTACAAGTACCCATAACAACATTCAAACAGCAATTATGATCACACGTCATTTGAATGACTATTATCTAAATGACAATAATGAACATAATGTATATAATGAGCACGAGAACTGGAAACTCCAAGTAATACAATTAAAACCGTCACAACTCACCCTCTTCGTGCAGTCAAAAATAAACATAAAAACACCTATTTTCAAAGTACCCTGCATCGTGTATGGATGCTAACTGTTGACTAACTGATTTGTGTGCACAGACACAAATCGGTAATTATCTTGTAACTTCAACTAACTTGCTCTCTACATGGTTTTTCTGTGGTGTGGGGGAAGTGGGTGGCAACCATGTGGTATGCAACAACGCTTAGTTCCCGAAGGGCAGTGAATATTATAGCGTGGCTCAATTCTCTACAGTAACAGTTGATCTGATTTTTTCTTCTTTTTGGCGTTGTTTCTTTGATTTTAAAGACTCCTGTGCGTTTATTTCACTCTTTTTTCCCTTCCTCTTCTATTACCATCAATCAATTATTTTTCCCAAAAATCGTGATTTATTGCTACCATTTTTAGTTACACCCCCAATAAATGTTTTATAATATTTAGGTAATGTCAAAGTAATGCCTAAGTTGGTTGGTGGATGAGAACTGAATTTTATTGATAGATCTCTGACTTTATAAAGCGAAAAGGTGAGACATTCATGAGTGATATTTACAAGAGTGACATTTACAAGTCGAGCCAATCAATACTCTGACAGGTAATATATTTATCAAATGATAATATATATCAAATGATAATATATATATATATATATATATATATATTGTTTTTGTTTTTTTTTATACATTTTTATAGAGGTCTAGCTGGCTAGCACGCCAATGATCCTTCTGGGAACTTAGCGCCAGTGCCAAATAAA
>KB310082.1:201261-249553 GCA_000328365.1 Capitella teleta
TTTATTGAAGGAAATCTATTCCCGAAAATAGCATGCGTTTCAGAATAAAGTTCCGGTCAGATCCGGTGTCTGTCTCCTGCCTCGCGGGCAAGCGTCCGTTGGTAGGTCGGCAAAGCTTTTCGGGCTAGCTGGACTGCAGCACCGTCACTGAGTTTTCTATCAGGATGTAACAACGTATAAGGATCTTGAGTTAGGTCTTTAATAGGAGTGGTGAAGAGACAGATCCGTGACTGACCAAACATGGCGCGCTATCAACAATTAAACTATATTCGACAGGCACGTTATTGAAGTCAATTACAAGGGCAAACATTCATTAATTTCAGTACTAGGATATTAATTAGTATTTATAATTGACAATGATGGTGAATGATGGTAAAGAAGTTAAGAAATAAAACCATCCCACCAGTATGCGAGCAACGACAGGCAATTACGATGGACAGAAGTGAACTGTTATCGAAAATACTAGCGATTACTGACAACTGCCAATGTGGATAAACTACATGGTTCAAAGTACATATCGTTGTTACAAAAAGTTCAATGTTCCGCTGTGTGATTTTTGCCACCAAGATCTCTCTATGCACGCATTTCTTTCAACCTACAGGAAACTTTGAATTGAATTGCGAGACCAGAAAAACCAAAACACGAAAGAAACCTCTACAACAACAACTCTGATTCGTGCAAATGATTCGATCTGAGTCCTTTTCCTCGGGGTCTGCCCAATGTTCTCGCTTGGCGTCTCGTGCTTAAAGAAACAACAAGATTTTGAGGGCTAAATTCGCAAGTGCAGAATCGACGTCTCTGTGCGGCAGTAGATTTCGGGGAAAGGTGTCAGTTTAGCATGACACACATTGTCCCCATGGAATAGGAAACTCTCCCTTGAAAATTCCAGGAAAAGGGATCTTTCGGTAGAAGGCGCCATGTGGTGTGCGGTCTTCTGAGAATACAGGGCCAGATGCTTGTCTCGCGAGTAATGCTTATCCTCAAGTACAATTTTTCGCTTTGTATATATGTTTGATGGATGGGGGGTTATGAACCAAATATCGAATATTCTAACTCGACAATTTGCTTATCCTGAGAGGTTAGTGTGAAACCTCGAAGCTTCGAACTTCATGTTACTGTTCTGAACGAGATACAATAAAATTAACGGAATGCGTGGTGATGAAGTAGATTCATCTATTGCAACAACTTACATAATTATTAGTCGACACCCGAACTCGTGGTCGGTAAAGGTTAATTTAAATTGTGTGTTTCACAAAAGAAGATATTTGCATATACTGTAATTCTGCTTACAAACGTCTGAAACGTTTAGAGGTTTTCTCCAACGCTCACACGCAGGTAGCCTAAAATTATGTTTCCCTTTGATGTTGTGCACAGCAAAAAGCGCCATTGTTCATAAAATTTTGTGTACTTTTTTATACTCCTGGAACTCTTTTCCTCAGAGTACAGTGAGTTTTTACCTTCTTATAATAATAATATATACATAGATTATGCGATACAAAGATCTGAGTTTGCATTGTGAACTAAAAAAAAAAAAAAAAAAAAAAAAAAAAATAATAATAATAATAATAATAAATCTCTCGACAAGAATTTCATATCACTTGCTTCATAACAGATGCAAACGGCATCAATGGTTGCACTTTCAACTGTTGATCTTTGTCCATCATTATATTAGTATTATGCCCTTGCTCTAGAAATAATGAACTCTTTTTTTTTCCCGCTTGAATTTACTTATATTCATCAAAATTTCGTGGACAGGACGATCATTATGGATCATAGAGCAAACTGAGGGTGCGCCAAGGTTGATTATTTGTAACTTAAATACTTAAAACCATTGAAGTACTAGAATGGCTGTGCAATGTTAAAACGCCCATTCTCAGTAGCTTGGAATTTAAGGGAACTATTATAGGCTATTTATAGCTTAAAGCACCAGCGTGTCTAGTTGCTCATATGGCGAATTCCCCTTAATTAAATCTGACTTTAATTCTGACCGATCACGTGACCCATATAAGCATTCTAGTTACTCCTTTATATGCTATGTTTAAAACCATCTACGTATAATATACACTTTATATAGAAGTTATCTTTGAATGCATTACTTCGAATGTGCATGTGCAATTAATTCACGAGAATGTATTCCCGAGGCGCGTTTTCATTCCGAACTGAAGTCCGAATCTAACCAATCTCGCTAGTTGTAGTATCGTGGTGCCAGACTCCTCTTCTCCTCCAATCAAACGCGACTTTGTATGATTACAATGTGACAACAATGCTGCGGCATACAAAATCCACCATTGCACTTGCGAAATCTCCTTTCAACTCTCATCGCAAATTGTACGCGATCGAGAGTTGATACTTACCAGTAACTATAGCACCAGACTTCAGTGATATATGACCCCCCGCCAAAAAACAAAAAAAAAACAAAAACAAAAACAAAAACAAAAACAAAAACAAAAACAACAGAAAAAAAACAACAACAGCCAAACACGTTTTTAGCACGGTGACCCACCAATATCATCAGTCTATCAATATCTTCTGCCTCGTATGAATCCTAGTAGTTTGGTTCGACACCAATTTTTGACAGAATTCCCAATTTGGTCTCCACGCGATTTCATCGCCCACTTGTCAATCATTACGACCATATTATGTATGCCCTTGCCCGTCGCCTCGGATGCACTCTACGAGGTCATCGACCCATTTGAACGTCTTTCAGGTCAGACATCATTTTCCAAGTATGAATACAAATGCGGTATTATGTAAATAATGATCAATAAGAAAAGTATTGGCTCATGATGAGGTGGAGATCACGTGATCATGGAGATGAAATGACATCGATTTTTTATTTCAAACACAATATTTCTGATTAAAGCAAATCAACAACCTAATGTGTTCTTTCTTTATAATTATGCTGTTCCGCTGTTCTAAATCCAGAACCTCATCTCCAATGCTTCTTATGTTCCCATGATAAATATATAATGGTTGATAGTAAATATATACAATGCCCACACTACATCATGTTAGCTGTTGATTGCACACTGATGACTAATTAGTGAAACGGCATCTATTCTTGCACTTCCAGGAAACTCCGCCCGAGACGAAATCAACGCATGACAAATCACCTCTTCGAGACTCACGCTATCTCTGGGGGGGATCTCTGCTGTGACCGACAGGCTTGTTTTGATTCGATGGGCGATCTGTTTGTGGTCGGAATAAAGGACTGATTTGACGGAATCGAAAGGTTAGATTGTCATCGTCTGTTCGAACTAAATCAAATGCCAACGATCCGGTCGAGTCATTTAGTGTTGGCAGAACTTTGTATGTTTATAAAATTATATGGTAACTTTGATGTCCCATAGTGGATAGCCAAATTTCCCCTTCTTGTTATCTTTTCTTGCTCTTCAGTACAGTCGACGCCTTTATTTTTGAATCTACATTTGTTGTTTGAATGCTACACGTTCAGACGGGTCGGCCTTTTTTCATTCATCTCTGTATTTCATTGTGAGTATTTTAATGTTTATATCTGTATTTAATAATTCATGTCTGTCAGATTGGACATTGCAATCGAGCTATATGAAAAACAACAAATATAAAATACACACGTGATGTTTTTCTGTTCTTCATATCTATGAATATAATTTATGTTATGAAAAGTGTGAAAATACAAATAAAACGGAATAAAAACCCTCGAAAAGGCAGCTTTATCTTCAAATAACGACAAGGTTCGATGTCGGTCTGAGATTCGTTGAATTGGATAATGAATAACAAGGTGAACAAATCACAATCTTTGCCTGTTGATCATTTCGCCATTAACATGACGCGCCTTATTGAGGTCACCGCAAGGCTCAGCTCTCTGAGCTGATCCCCTGGATAACACCATCGACCAAGGGGCATTCCAGCAAAGGCGCCCTCTTAGGCTAATGTGAGAGTGGGGCATCATGTCAATTTCACATCATTGGAATGTATTCGATACTTGTTATAATTGCGCAACATTCATCAGCCAGGAACTGGAGAACAGCCCATGAAATGTGTGACGTCAATTCATATTTTTTGGATGGCATGCTCATTGATTGCGTAATCCTTAATGGGCACATGGTAATTGATTATACTATGAATTCCTGTTTACTCGCATGTTTTTGGCTTGGTGGTTGTGTTGTATAAATACGCAAATATAATCTATATACCTCAACACGTGTCTGTGGACAATCAGATGTTCTCATTGCCCTAGTTCCACAACATGTAACCGAGGATCATCCTGAATCCTCGATTACATAACGATCTCATTGGCTCCCCGGGGTAAATTTAGAAATGGCCAGTGCTCGGACTCTAGGACACTCAGCAGAACGATTCTTGCGTCAATGGGAAAGGAATATAACGAATTTTCCACTTTGAATAAATGGGGTCTGCAGGTAACAGATTGAAATCGTGAGAATTGAAAAAAAAAAAAAAAAAAAAAAAAAAAACAAAAAACAAAAAACAAAAAAAACACCTCATTCAATGTGTAAATCGGTAGATATCGCGCCAATAAAGTTCAAACAAGTTTTGGTAAGGGTGGAAATTATTGTAATATTGATTTATGCTCCTTCTGAAACAAGAATCATAACGCTCAGTCTTCTGGGTCGGAATTGGCCATTTTAGAGTTTCGCCCAAGGGAGCCAATGAGATCGAACCGTATCCGAGCATTTCCGCAACTTCAAATCAAAACCTTCCTGTGATTCTCTATATTGGAATTGAATAAATATAAAACAATATTTAGTTTTCTCAGCACTTTATTTTATTACACAGTGCCTCAGTCACCCCGCCCCATAAGCGACTGGGTCTCTCGCCCTATATTGAAATTTGTTTTAAGAAAGGCCACTCACTTTCTGGACACCCCATGAAGTTTACAGTTAGCAATTTAAGCAAATGGCCACACATCCCAAAGCAGACCTTTCATGCTTAAAGCCATAGGCTGATATATTTTGTTGATAATTAAATAGACCCTGGATCACAATTACAGATTTTACTCATTGAAAGCCGTACGTAGGACCAGAAGACAGGCACTGTGATTTGTGTTTAGTCTGATGCAGTCACGTGACACAATGGTCACATGGGGTGCACGCAACAATACCGTTCCTCATGCTAATGAAGAGGACGAGGATCGAAGAGCCAGCGAATGTTTGCTTTATGGAGACAGAGGACCATTGATGTACAGATTGATCATCTTTCCTAAACAAGCTTCTGCTGTATATCCAATGAGGACTCGGTGCAGTGCTGGGGACACAGTTTATTTAGCCATTTATATCTGGAACCCATGATTGGTTGCTGAGGACTTCGGCTTTTACTATATGAATTGATGGAATTGCATTCACAGAATTTTGATTGGTTTGCGATGATGAGAATCACAGCGAATGAGTGAAATTCAACCTAAGATAACTACAAATGAGAGCAACCTATCTTACTAATTGAAATTTGCATAATGCCTTGTCTATATTCAGGTTGCGAGTGGTTGCTCCCTCCGTTACCGCAACCTCTAAGTAACGACTAAGTTGTAAGCCGTCGAATAGGAAGTAAGGAATGACCTGCATGTGGGACTCATGATCCTCAAATCGTCACACAGAGGATTAACTGACGCCCTCTTCCATACTCCATGCATGTTCGGTCGAAACACCTCAGAATCACCTTCAGGACCGAGGTCGTATAGCCTTTCGGTTGTTCAGTTCCGATATTTCATCGCATTATGCCTCACTCCTCGAGTTAAGAACCCTGCATTAGTCACGATACTTTAAATATCGCGTGGGATTCTTAGTGACACGGTATGTACATTAAAAACTGGCGAGGGTCGTGCACGGTGGTTTTAGACCTTTAGTGCTTGCTAATGTATACTTTCGTGCATAATTATATATCCTCGGTCTCCGCATTACCACCAGGAAGGGAAGCTTGTAAGTACTTCTGAACCATGGATTACCTGTCTCAAGTAGACGACATTAGGAGGAATTACAAAGGGCTCTCACACATTGCCTCAACTGACACTATAACGCTGTGAATCTCCCTCGGCTGAAGCACATGGCCTTTGAGTTCTCACAAGAGAGTATCACCGGAAGCTCTACCTCGCCCTCCCAGCTCCCAAAAGGATAACATCTTGACCTTGTAATGGCCGCTCTGAATTAGAGGCCGCCATTCCGAATCATGTCACGTGCTGCTGCCTTTCGTCACGTGATTCAACAACGCACGATTTGAACTCGTCTTGTGTCAATGGCCGCGTAAGACTCATGTCTATTGAGCGCAATCCAGGTATTCCCTGGCTTACAACAACCATGCATCTCCAATCAGTAAAACGAGTAGATGAAAGGCTAAATTGCGCCCATTCATTGCACGAATATCGTGTGTAGAGGGATTTTCTACTGACCTTCAAGTTGTTTTGCCTGAGAACCAATGGTCCTTGTAGGATATTTATCCTTACTCAAAATAGCCCCGAGTGTGTGCAATTAGAAGGCTCTTTCATTGCAGCCGCAGTTCCACACCACCATGCAGGATAAATAATCCCCTGGATGCTGCAAAAAGAACCAAAACAAGTTCGTAATCTATTGATACGCTACAGGAAACGAAGTGACCAGATTGCCCCGAAAAGTTTTGTAGCAACTATGAAATCAGTGATACAGGGTGGGAGTTAGTCTAGTATAGTACTAAGTAGTACTATTAGCGATTCTTTAGTTGTTACAAACTGTTGTTTGTGTCCGCAATAATAAAAACTAATGTTTACGAATCGCGTAATTGTGTATTTAGTATGCCGTGCAAGAATGAAGCAAAATTGCTGAACTCTCGACGTCTCAGGAGACCTAATCAGCCTTGTATCGCAACATCAATTGAATAAGATATCAGACAACAAGAAACCTAAACAACAGCTTTGTTTTGGATTCAGGATATATATATTTTTATAATTTCTCCATATTTTTTATGGGGAATATGGGGGCAAGATAAATAATTTTGTACCTGCGATGAACGCGTCCTTTCTGCTCTAAACTCACGTTGCAAATTAATCACAGGTCTCGACGAGTCAAATTATTCTCATTGGAACACCGCTAAGTTTTATCACTTACATATGTATTGTCAATTTATCTTTTGGAATAAATTTCCATCGTTGAGTGTTCGTGGAACTCAGTCACGTTCACGTGACCTTTTTCTCTGATCAGAATCCTGCTTTTAGGCATTTTGTGATTTCGGTCTTTATCGCCAAGTCTCTAAAACGAGGAAATGTGAGCACAGTGGACGGTGTGATATGTGGGAGCCATTCTTCAATGAAAGTGTCCCAAAATAATTACATTGATTATACATTTTGGCAGATATACGGGTCTGCCGTTTTGCAATGAGTAAATTCCTCTTTGTTGTTGCAATGGACGCTGATAATATTGTGGCTGGGCTTGGACGCCTTAGATCATAATTTCCATGAATAATTTAATTTCTTACGGATATAGATAGAGGAGCACGTCACAATTACAAAAGGTGGAATCATATGTTTTGCTACCACATATTCGCCTCAAATGAATGCCAAGAGTATACCAACGGAATTGCGTGGGTTTTTTTTCTTTCTCACCAAGAGCCTTGAGAATTGAATAGCAATGGACGAGCTCTATTCGACTTCCCACAGCTGAAGGAAATCACACGAAGCACATATAATTGTCCCGAAAGACTTTGATGTCCTCCGAGCCTTAGTTCCCAACCGAGGGACAGTCTTCTATTCTGAGAATAAAATTGAATGAAGCTGAGTCGCCGCAAAAATGCAAATGCACCTGGTCTTGCAGATTAAGAAAAATCCCGTCCGACTTCCCTCGGCCGGATCTGTCAAATATCAATCCGCTTGAATTCCAAACTTGAGGTCATGAGATGCGGCTTTAAATCACTGGTACAATAACAGAGGTAATATATAAGCAAGCAAGTAGCTTAGTCTTCCCAACCAGAGGAATTACACCCAAGGACATGGTTTTGGCGGAAGGCATTTGGCTGTTTATCAAACCTTGGATCTGGATTCCACTGCATGGTCACTGAACTCGCGTGCCCTGTTACCCGAACGATCAGTGCCAAATTACCATATTACGAGTTTTCGAGTTATCTATTGCACGAGTTTGCGAAGACTGGAGTTGATTGAACTTCAAGTTGATTGAAGGTACGTTGACTGACCAAATGCCCCATTAGACGAATTTTTAAAGTTTCATGGAAAAATTTAGTAGTTCGTACTTTTATGACGTTTCCTCTAATTAACTGCAAATTGTGTGGCTATGCTGATATTATAGGCGGATATCAGCAAAGTTGTTTCTTTATGACACATTAAGATGACAACCACGTGCACACAATGCAACGCAATTCTTTGAAAGAATAATATATAGACCACAGGAGCTGCTTCGCAGCGGTGCCTAATCCTTGATACTTTGATCTAGAGGGGGCTAGTGAGAAGATGCTGCAACGGCTGGCAGCTGTGCACTTGTCCACATGACTACAACAACTTGAATTCGAAGTCAGATCGACCCCAAGAATGGTCAGTGAGTCAACAGTTTGGAGATCAGTGTCGTTCAAATACCAGCGGAGAGCAGTTGAAATGTGCCAATTCCCCGATACCATGCACATGGTCTTCTTGTGCCCGAAAGTAAATCGCCATTGTGTGGCGTACGAGGCACAGATGTTGACCAGGTCCTGCAGATCGGTGAGAATATAACATTATGTAAATAATATGGAAATGAAACATGTAATTAGAAATGGTCAACAATAATACGAAATAATGCGAACCGCGTCATTGACGGAATGAAACTTAACTGCACATCGGGTTTTACCTTTACTTTAAGTTGCTGGTTGCCATAGCAACACTCAAATGCTTTACGGCGACCAATGTTGGAAATTAGGGCTGGCATTTGTGTTCCGCTTCTTAGAAGCCATTTCCGTGAAACGACACAAATTAATGCTGGGTCAGCCCCGGTCATGAACAGAATGGGAATGGCAATTACATTTTACGGCCCCACCCCCAGAGACTAATAAAGATAAGGATAACTGACCCCACCCAGCTTGGCCTTATTGCTACAAGCATGCTTCTTGATATGTTTACCATATATTATATTCTGCCATTGCTGTCAATATGTTTCCAGAGTGATCTGGTTGCCCCAAGAATATCGATACGGAGTACTTGTTATCTGATTAATTGGCACCAGGAGGACGCTCGATCTGAGCTTCATTGGTCAGCAAAGTGTGATGATGAAGGAATTAGAGCTCTGCTAAACACATGTTGGTGTGAGCAGGGAAACTTTTAATAATTTTTAACTCATTCGGATCTTCCATGAATGATTATATAGATAAAAAAGAAAAGAAAAAAGAAGAAAAGGAAGAAAAGAATTATACGTTTTGTGATCAATCTACAACAAATCAATCTCAATCAACACACAACAATAAGCCAGCTGCTATCTTGACCAGACGCAATTTGTTGAAAATATGAACAAAGCCTATTTATTTTTCTCTCCGCACACAATCAGCGAAGGAACATCCTTCAGAGATTGGTATCAATCCTACTGACCAGTAGTCAGGACGAAGAACAGCGCTTAAGCAAATGAGGATCATTTCCGTCGTCCATTCACGGGCGCTCATAGGAAGTCAGCCATCTTGTTATTTTCTCCAGGTCGAGGTCAAGGCTGATGCACTGAAGCGACGGACCACAGAGGTTGAGAATTACTTGAAATGCTGTCATAAGTTCCTCATTGCTCGTGTGAAGGTGATAATAATATGTTCGCACTATTATGTCACTATAAAAGCTAACAAAAATTGAAATCATTGCAAATTTCATTTCCTCTTACGGAAGTCAACGCACCGACCAGATTGGTGCGAACAACGTCGCACTAAGAAACCCGAATGCGTCACCACGATAAAAACGAAATGCTTCCCATGAGATAGTCACGTGATACCCGATCTTGATTCCCTTTGCCTGTTGACAATCGCCGGAGGAGGTCAGAGGGACCCTCAGAACGATTGCCTCTTAGAAAATGCTGAACCAGTTGGGCACCATTTGCTATATCTTATGTACGATTATAATTATCTTATATCATTGGGAGTCTTAATTTGGAACTCTTCGGTCTCATCCCAGTAATTAACTGTCGATTTTTTTTTTCAATTGGGTTGAGCTTAGCGCGAACTTTGGTACCTGTAGTTTATTGCACTGAGAAAGCGATTCTGCCACCTGTGAAGCCTATGATTATTCGACATACTTTATACGGCAATGATTGCTTATGACTATGAGATGTATAACACACACAATAACGTCTGATGGAGTAGTTTTCCAGTTGAGACCAATGCCCATTGGAGCAAAAACCCAGCACTCATCAATACGCTGACTAACAGGAGCATTATCCTTCACCTTTTGGCTAAGGTTAATGATTCATGGTCTCTTAGCAATTTTAATGTGGATAGCTGACAGGTTCAGTCATCAGGGTTTAATGCTTTCTTCATGGGCTCTCATTCATTCTGCTCAGCAGACTGCGTTTGTCACCATAATGAACCCGCTGACTCCCCAAAGTCTTTAATTATGAAACAGAAACCAGAATATTAGCAACTATTAGTTTTATTACTTGCATTATATAAAGTTTATAATCGTTCCCAATGTCAAGATTTCATCTCGTCCTATATTATACAAAACAGCCGAATTGAAACTTTCACGGCGATTTCAATAGAAATGCACTCGATTAAAAACTAGTAGCACTAGGGAAATAATGCAGCTAGCTACCTTTCATAATATGAATAGTAGTAGTACAATCTTACCACCATGTTTCCAGGTATCTGGTAATGCTCGTTCTATGTAGGCCGATAACATTTCAAATAACCCTCGTATGTGGGTTAATGGGCGGTGTTAATGGAACAGCGATGAAACAATAAATCACAGACATGCAGGTCAGCTTGGCTTCTGTGGCCGTCATGTGAACTGAGAGAGGTGACAAAGGCACTTCTTTCAACCAACCATTAAAAAACCCCAAAGATGTTTGTTTTAACTCCTTGGTTTCCGTTGGCAGCGCTATTTATGTTGCAGTGGGTATCACCAAGATCAGAAGGTGTGAGAGAGCACACGCTAGTTCATTTTTCCTGATTTAATCAATTTTATCTGCAGGGTTTTGTTTAGATCTGGGCATCTCATCTCAATATTTAATCCACACGCTTCCTTGTTATCTGAATGCTTGAGTAACCTTACTGCTCTTAAGTGATGCTTACCTATTCAATCAAAATACAATAAGATCATTGAAATTCCAACTATTCTACGCTAAATTCAACCTCATCCCTCAACCTGTCTTAGAGATAACAAACTCCATGTCATTGAACCTTAGTTTAACGTTTGTATTGCAGGATCATCGACCAAAACCAAGCTAAAAGGCACCAGAAAAGATCGAGTGAAAATTCACATGAGCATCAGGCGAAAAATCAATGCCTGCAACAATGGTGACCTGCGTTTGGGGCTAAAAACCCAGATGAAAATCGACTCTGTGGACCTTGAAGACAGCCCCGGGGACTGAGATAGGATTCACAAGAGGCAGATGTGCTTCATTTGGCTGTAAATTCTGCCCCGGGGCCGTGTGCCATCTTCCAGTCGAGTGCTTTCACTGAAGGTCCTGAAAGAGAGGTAGCGGAGCGGCGAATAGGGGCGGTTAGGATGTTTGTGTGTTATCACTGTTTGCAATCAGTTCATGTCCAAATACCTCAAATAGCATTGCATGTTGTGCCGTGTTGGTATATGAGTCTCAGGGTTTGCTGCAAGTCAGAATATAACATGGTTGATGGACAATGATGGTGATGTGTGTTTTGTTGAGCCTGGGATCTTTTCTAGGATTATTGTTACAAATGCCCATGTTTACTGTAACACGTGTCGCCCACACACGCCAGTCGATAGGCTAAGTTTGATTGATGAGACAACTGGCCATATACGGAAATGCCGCGATACAAATTTTACTAGATAAATACGGCCAATATGTTTGCTGCAGAATCAGATCAATCACGATAACAATCCGGTTGTGTCTCAATAAAAATGAGCAAATTTATTGTTGGCAGCATACAACAATGCATTTAGCTGAGATCAATCAACTGGCGGATCTTCCGAGTGTCCCTCAGGTCCTGCTCCATACCCGCTCAATCATTAATCCATCTATCACTCCCCTTCAATGCTAAGCTGGGACTCTTCTATTGCTAGCACGTGAACGAGGTTTAAATTTTCCTCACCTTGTCAATCACTATTGGTCTATAAATGCAACAACGCCATTGTCGCTATGCATCGAGAACTGATGGATGACTGGAATATTGCAAGCTTTGAACTGTCCCTTTATATCGGTCTAAACAGGATAGCTCAGTAATATACCTGTATAATTCTAATAAAAGCCAGGTTTTAATGGGGAGAATAAAGTTACAAGTGGTATACACATACGCAAGAGACGTTTGCGTGAGTATGCAAATAAGAGTATTAAGAAACGTTTGTGTATTACTTCATGTCAATGCTCAATACCTGTAATTCATAGATGCGTCTTGGAGAGTATTTCATTCAACCGAAAATGAGTAAAAAAAGTCAGCTAGTATAGGGGCAGTGCGTGGCAGGCTGACGATGTGTCTATGTGAAGCGTACAAAAACGCTGAAATCATACGCACCCTGAAGCCACTGCCTGCTGACACACAGGAAGTATTGTTGAAAGCGTTAAGCTGCAATCATTTGATTGAGATGAATCGGCATCAATGTCGGGGTAATTGTGATGAAACGAGGGCAATAACTGCGTACGATGTTTGAATAATCATACCAACAGTTTATTTCTGTTTTCCTTTTAGTGTAGATCTAGCGTCTTGTGAGTTAGCAAATTTATGCTCAGACTCTCTGTGTATACCTCTTTTATAGCATAATTATGTGTTTATGTGTGTTTCCTAAATATATATATATGTATACACTACAATTCTTTGCCTGTGTCATTCATGGAGTGTCTCTGATATCACCACCTTAGGGAGCTCTCCATCTTTTTGAATCAATTATGGATAGCCAATGGACGGCCTGATAACAGTTTGGTCTATGACATAGCTAAACGGGCGAAAAAGGACTTCAAGCTCGCAGTTCGCAAAGTAACCCGTAATCAAAAGCAGCTGATGGAGTAACTTTTACTATGTTTGAAAGTTGCAATGGGGTCAAACAGCGGAGTGTCCTTTCTCCGACACTGTTTTGTTTATATTTGAATTAATTGTTGGTTCCTCTTTCTAAATTGAAAATTCGTTATTATTTAGGACACTACTAATTTACAGGAGCATGTGTCTAATGCCTATACTGATGATTTAACGTTACTCGCCCCTAGTGTCACTGCTGCATAAAAAAAGGCTTGCTGCATGCGAGCAGTTCTTGGATATTCTGTATGTCAAGTTTAATTCCACTGAAAGTTGTTGTTGTTTTTTTTTCATTTTCTTTTCACGTTCTCATGTTGGTGTCAATATGTTGCTATTCTCTATGTCTAAGAATTTCACTAAGAGATTTAGGCATACAGTTTTCTTAGGATTAAAAGTAATGTCATGAGATATGCTATAATTAGAACAAAGTTTTAACAGATGTTGTAGGCCTTTGAAGGACTCAATAAAACAAGGCCAGACCTGCTAATTTTTAAATAATTCTATAATTCTTGTGCCTAATCTTGAGGAAAAAATTATATTTTTTGTCAATATTACTCTTCCATATAATGCCTTTTGGGTTGTAATTATTATTTATTTTTTGTTGTGTTCTTTTGTCCACATTATCACATTATTATGCATGTGTTATACGAAATAAATTATTATTATTATTATTATTATTATTATTATTATTATTATTATTATTATTATTATTATTATTATTATTATTATTATTATTATTATTATTATTATTATTATTATTATTATTATTATTATTATTATTATTATTATTATTATTATTATTATTATTATTATTATTATTATTATTATTAGATAAGCAGCGCGTTTTAACTTGTTCTGATATCAAAGGTATCTAAGCGCGCCTGCTGACGAAATGAACCACAAAGCAGATTTATTGATGTGTCTTATGCATGCATTAGGCGGTGTAGATGTAAATAAACTATCTGAGAGACATAGCACATGTCAAGTAAGGGTTGGTGGATCAAATAAAATAGATCTGTGACACACAAAAAAAAAAAAGAGCACTGGATCACGGACCACAGCAGCTTGCCATTCATCACGTGATCCAGGGGAATCCATTTGCATCTCTCTGAGAGTGCATGGGGATCAGGATGAATGTCCCTAAAATTATGACTCAGCATTAATGGGTCAGAAAAAAATATTTCTGAGTAGTGGCAAAACCTGGATACTCTATCAATTGCTCCCGAGACACACAGAGAAAGTGCATTGCATCAATGATTATAGTAATTTTGCATGGGTGATTGCTAGCTATCTGTAATGTAATAAATCTCATAGGAAGTTAGGTTGCTTTTTTAGATGAATCGGGGTCCTCCAGGCTCAGATGTTTTTAAAGAGTAATTGTGCAATAAACAGCTTCATATAAAGCCTAATCTAACGACAGTCATTGCTATTAGCCCTAATGCACAGTGATCAAGCACACATTTAAATCATTTAACGCGCGGCACCCAATGATAGGGTTTTACCTGGGGCACTGACAAATCACTGACCCAATGTATGCATGCAGAGCAAACCTTTCTGTAATAAATCTGACTTCATCCTCAGTCCATGATTTGAAAAGTGCTCACCAAGGCTGCCATGGGTTTACGCGGGGATTGCGTGCGGTGTGTTGCAATTACGAAATGGGTGTTCCAACAACGTGGAAATAAGCACGTGAACATCCCATCGAAGTAACCAACATTCATTCTAAGGGTCATGTTAGCACGAGTACTTGATGTGCAGGGAAACTAAACGGGGTCAACAAGACAACACACCTGATTATATTTTTACCTTTGTGGATGTCTGCGAGAAAAAAACAGCACTTGGTTTCTTTGTCTGAGCTCCTGCTAAAGACGCCTCGTCCGCTGTTTGTTTGTGGCAGATACTCTTTTCCAAGCAATCTTTATTTCACGTTAGAACAATTGCTTGACATTGTCTGGTGTATTTCAATAATTCGCGTTGCCAATGTCTTTCCAACGATTGTGTTCTCAACACTTATATACTCTCATTTTAAAGAAGTTACTCTGTGAAATTGGATATTCTTATCGCAGTTGAAATGGGGTTTCAAAGAAGCCTTACTTTCGTCCATATAAGGTCACAAATAAAAGAAGATGTAAAACCGTGGTCATTTCCAACTTTATCGGGTGGTTGATAGGCAACAGACATTACAATGGAATTGCTGCCAATTCGACAGAGAAATATACGACCATTTTCAGTCTCAGATTACGAGCCGCAGACAATATTATAAACATATAACAGCAATAAAGCTATGCATGAAAATACACGCACTCATAATAAGACAATGCTTTATATCAATTTGGTGGGGAAAGATAACCACTCATACCGCAACAGTTTACTTTTCTACAATTCACGTCGAGGCCTATCATCTAACCTTGAAGGTCAATCTGACCCATACGCAATCGTCCTCTGATCGATATTCTTTGCACGTCTCCCAGTCCAGGAAAACATACATGTTCATACATACAGTTCAACGGTGACAGAAACCACGACTCTAAACGTCTGTGTAGGTTTTTTGCCAATTTGCTTTGCAATGATGATTTGTGCTCCTAATTTAGCCGGACTGAGTTACTGAATAAACGGAAGTAGGTGCATAATACGTTCTGACCTATTTACTACGTCACTGATGAACATCAGCTCCTATTTTTCACATCAACTTAGCATATTAATGTTGGATTTATCCAATCACAAAGTTATTTCTGTATACACAATGGGGATTCTCTAGCACAATTGATTTCGCACCCCTTGAGCTGACTCCAATCACGGAGAACACCCTTAGCGCTGTTCTGTTGTCATACAAGATGAAGCAGCATTTCATGCAGACTAAATCCCATGCGACTCCCACCCCGTCAACACAGCTTACGCAAGCGATTCATTCATTCGCCTGCTTGAGTGTGAACCCCTTTCATCCAATCGCATGTCTTGCCACCACGAATCGTGTAGTGAATGAAAGCGAAAGTAATCTGATCACCTTACTTGTGCATTGTATATACATATATATCTGTCTTTTTTGCACTTGCGATTCACTTCATTCGTGTGTGTCTCCGCAAATAAGGCAATGTCGAGATGCTCCGTCGCTGTCATTCTTCGTCACCATCTCATATCGATGTCATTAGTCTATGTGTCACCAAGTAATCACAATTTTTTGACCAACATTTTCAATAATACAAAAGGAACATGATCAAACTATTAATTATAGACTAATGCAATACACGCCATTCACTGGTTCGCCCACATAGTTTTGTTTTTGTCTCAGTTTCTCCTTGTGAACTCATCCCCTAGTGCGCCATGGATGATGAAGAAATAATACTTTTTGTATAAGAAGACCCAAAACGAAACGAGAAGTCGATGCGGACAAGCAAGTAAGTGCCCTGAAGATGCGACGGCAATATGCAAAAAATAAATAAATAAATAAATAAATAAATAAATAAATAAATAAATAAATAAATAAATAAATAAATAAATAAATAAATAAATAAATAAATAAATAAATAAATAAATAAATAAATAAATAAATAAATAAATAAATAAATAAATAAATAAATAAATAAATAAATAAGTAAATAAATAAATAAATAAATAAATAAAAGCCACCGCATAATAATGTCCATAATAGCAATAAAATATGTACTTTCTAAAACTTCGGAAAACGCGTGGAAGTATCGGATCGGTGGATAAGCGGACTGAAACATTTGGGTGACGAACCCACGAACAACGGTTTTGCAGCTATGATGAGAAAGTGTAGGTTCGTCTAGGTACTACGACCTATTTCGGCGTTTATTTTGGGCGCACCTATATATAGTACGACAATTAATAGGCTGAGTTTCAGTACAACTGTACTCGCATAATTGAATTTGATGATGGAAAATCGCCATTTCCACGAATTGCGATTCCAGTGTTGATGACAACATCTAAGAAATGGTTTGAAATGGAAATGAAAGAGACACTCATTGATTGATATGGCACGTTATTTAAATGAAGCGATGACCTACATTCCTCAACGGATGACCCAAATTTGATTAACGCCGGCAAAACAAGGTCGAAACTGCATTTCAATCAAAGAGACATCTCTGAGTAGTACTCGTAATTCGATGTTCTCTTATTAGACGCAGTACGTGCAGAGGGTTCATTCCGCGTGGTCAGTTTGGGGTGAGATGGACATTCTCGTGATCCTCCAATTTGCAAACGGTCTTAGCGCTACGCACGCATCACGTGACCTCGTTGTACTTTTATCAGCATGGCCGTGTCAGCTGTAGGACAAATGTAATTTAAATTCACATACAATTAAACATAACTGGTGTATGAAGGGGCATTATAGTTCTCCACACGTGCGTCTAAACAATAGGGAAAATACTGTTGGACATGCACGAGCGAGCAAATGGTCTGTGTAAGGTCATAATGACGTCAGGGAAAAGGACATTAAGGGAAATGCCGAGGTCTCCACGTGGCAGTACATTTGGATGAGTACGCATTATGTGACAGAACGGTGGGGTGTACGGGCCATTGATCCAGCTCTAATCAGCCGAGGAAGTATAAGGCATTGGAATGTCTCACTGAAGTATTACAGGGAATATGTGAAGTATTACTTCGAAGCGCACAATTAGAGAATTAAAGGCCCAAAGTGACCAAAAAGAAAGCCAGACCCATAAACAAATAACCTCTCGGAATTTATCCAGGTTTTCTTTATTATTATGGAAATCACCGACCACCTGTATCATCATTACAGGTGTCATAATTACCGGTAAGCACTAATTTGTGCGAGCAAGATTAATGTCTTAGCAAATAAAAGCGTGCTCTTGCAGATAAATATTGCCAATGACGTAATTCAGTACATTTTATGAGCATGAACGATCTTCATAACATTTGATCATCGATGTCGGATCCATGTTTGCTGTCATTTTCGCTATTTAATTCCACGACAACAAGAGTGGTTGTGGCAACCCCCTGTGAGAGGCAGTCACGAGACAAACATGGACGAATACGAATTCGCTTATTATGTATATGACTTGGTATACATGGGCCAGTTATAGACCAAGCTTTTATTGTATACAAGCCTAAAATTGTGTCAGCCGAAAGACACAATTTTGGGGTTAGTAGATGCTTGAGCTGGCCAAATAAGCGTAATAGAACCATGGTAATTGACTTATATGTATATGAATTATGGGTAGCAGAACTGAATATTATTTAGATCCAAATATATTATTGCAATGTTAACTAAACTTGGTATCTTTAGACCCCAACACTTTGAAGGCATAACAAACCCGCAATTATAAATGCATCCTAAAACGTAAGCATTCCTGATTCCTGATTCGGAATCAGGTTTTAACTGGAGCCCAATTTGTCGACCCGATGCTCTTTCCAGGTGCACACAAAAAAAAAAAAAAAAAAAAAAACAAAACAAAACAAAACAAAACAAAACAAAACAAAACCCACACACAATGTTTATTTGCCTCAGGTGGAATTGACAGATTTTACGCCATGCTGCTTCGGTATTCGTTGAATCACATTGCTGCCTTTGAATACCAGTACTTATATCATTGTGTGTATTTTCCTCATACGGAAAATTGCCATGTGAAGTTTCGCCTGGTGCGTTCTTGCATGCACTTAATATACCAATTATTTAGAAAGAGGCTGAATTAAAACTCATTGCCATTTAATTTCCGCTTCACATTTAATCCGGTAATTCGTATGTTCGAGCAGGTACCAACAAAGCTCCCCACCTGTACCCCACACTCGTATCTAACCACCCCCAACCCCCACTAACAAAGAGCTCTGGGTTACACACGTGTCGTTTTGAAGTGATTACCGCGATTACTGCGAAGAGAATGTGACCATTAAGTGATAGCAAAGACCTAAGGCAATTGTGGGTAATCAGAATCCATGTACCTGTCACGCTTGTCCGTTAAATATTTCAGGTTCATTATTACAAGATTCACTATAGAATCAAAGGTCAGTGTTCAAAGCCTCCATGTGGGTTGCACAGAGATTGAGTCCCCCCTACGCAGGAGTGCATCAACGTTGATTTTCACAAAAGATCCAATCGACAGAGGTGTACCCTTAAAGGTCATGATGATAAAGGGTTATGGCTATGGCTGCAATGGTGTATATGGAAGAGGCAATCACACGTGGTTCGTCGCTATGGAATGACACAAACCATACGTAAATTGAGACCCACAACGTCAAAGATTGTAAACTGAAAAATTAGAACCGAGCTCTGGATTTTTAGACATTTTAACCGAGAGACGTGACCTTGAGTTTATCTCTATGCGAGCAAGGAGATGTTTTCTCCATAGAATCCGTGGCACTAAAGGCTTTTGTTGCCGCTGGCAAAATATATCCCAAAATGATCCTTCCTAACGTTTTCCAGGGCTAATACCCGCGGACTGCCTATGGCTGTATTGGCGCCATTCATTGAAATGGACCAAAATAATCTCTCTCGGGACTGTGAAGTGTCGTCAACACCCATACCTCAGCCTACCTTAAGGTAAAATTAGATACATTACACATATAAATCGAGTTATAATGTTATGCAGCTGCGTTCTTGTTGATAACTTGATACGCGGGGTAAGGCGGTTTGATTGGGATTCGGATACATCACGAGCCTTGAGGGGGTCCTTAATGGGGATACCGATGTCACCGTTACCCCTGCAGCCAAACCATTGAACGAATTTGACTCTTACATTCATTTCCAATATTGCTTATAACCGTCTGTTAACCTCCTTCTACGTGTTATTGTTATTCAAACCACATATTCATATTGTGTAGATCAGATCTACCCACACCCAATATATACCCGCACCTGTCCAACGTTTCCTAATTAAGGCCAGTGTTTGGCAGTATGGAAGCAACGTCTTCGTCTCCAGCGGTTCGCGCGTATCACTCCGTTGGTCATTAGGTGCCAAAAAGGCACATTGCAATGCAAAAACTCTTAGTGATTTCCTTGTCCAGGTAGACGAGAGGTAGTTGTATACCGCGCGTTATACGCAACGCCCAGTGACCATGGCCGAAATTATGATGACGATTAGTATAATGGTTGTTTGTTTGATGTATAATTCAACGGATGTTGGGTCATTGACAATTATACCTTGAGGCGAGGCCGGGTTGTTTACCCATGCTTGACTCTTCTGTCACCCTTCTGTCTGCAATGTAGATTGCCAATTGGAAGCCTTGTTTGAAAACAATTAGCATGACCGAGCAGAATGGGCTTGAAGACAGAAACAGCCATAATTTGTGCAACTTCAGAATTTGCATGCGATCGTAGATCAAGAAATTACACGAAGCTAGAATCTGTTTGTCAGAACACGTTGCAGGCAAGAACATCTGCAGCTATGCGATTAACTGCATCTAATTATAATGAAGGGTGAGAGCAAAATGATTTTTCCCTCACAATGAACATATATAAAGTTGACAGAGGAGAAAGATATAACATGACATGATAAAAAATGCAAAAAGCAGATGCATCGTAGGAGTGTACACAATGAAGTACCCTAGAGATTTGATTGTGTAGTAGCTTATAATCATAATTTTGAACTGATCTGTATTATTTAATTCTACAGGGATACACAATTCAGTTGGTTTTGCTTTCATTTATTCCTGCCATTCAATCCAACTTCAAATAACATGTTGATTTTATGGATAAATCACGGAATAGATTCAATGACAAGGGTATGCGTGAATGAAATCGACACGAAGCAGCTGCATTCCGCAAGCAGAACAATCACGGAAAATGAGAGCGTTGATGGTATAATGAGTAGATTTGCCTGGCACACGAAAGGAACAATTTGTTGCCACAAAAAGCCAACGCAAATATTGGCCGTCCAGACCAAATCAATTGTCAATCAAGAAGAGCCAAGCAGAGTCTTTCAATGGCACGTGTGTAGCTTATGAACACGGGTATATCATAGGACAGGGCTTTCTTTATACATTGTGCTTTCGGCTACAGTTTTAACCGAGGGCTTCGGCTATTTATCGGGCTTACACGTTTAACTGCTTGGCACCGCGTGTGCCTAATGTTCTGGCTTGAAATAGTGTGTCAGGAGAAAGGTGCTTACACATCAAAATTCATATGATAAGCCAGGTAATCATTCAAAAATTTCTATTGATGGTTGATAATAGTAAGTTATCGGAATTTTATTCTCTTGGCAATCGCGCTCTGCTGTAAGCAGATATGGCCAACACCAATTTTCGGTCATTTTTTTTTTTCAGTCGCGTATTGGAAAAACACATCCATTGTAAGCGGAGCTTTGTGACCGTCCTGAATTTCCCAGAATCTAACCATCAGACTGCGACCGGTGTTATGGCGACTTGGCAACTCAAGGCTATGTTCAAATCAGCCGCTCAATATCAGACGCTTGAGATAATTTTGCAATTCAGGACGCTTACACTCGCATATACTATGCCCGACAATGTCTCGTGCGATCTAATAAAATAGTATACTCCATAAATAAAATCACATGATCAGATCCTACCATTCACTGACTGATTGACCCACTTGATCCTGACCTTAAAATGAGCAAGTGCGGGACATCAATTTTTTTAATTCAATCTCAACTCACATGGATTTATACGTAAGAATCTACTTCTATCAATTGATTGTCGTTGTCGTCGGCTACAAATGAGAATATCGAGTATCCTACTAGGCCTGCGCCTACTCGCCTGCTTGATGGAACTGGCGGATTTTTTTGGGGGGATCGCGGCCCAATCCTAATGCGTCACTCAACACTCGCATTAAATGTTCATCTCACATTCAAAATTGATGTTTTATTCAATTTCTTCGCAAAAATGGGTGCATAATAACCTAGTCAATCCATATCAGTTTTTGTTTGTTTTGGGTTAATTTTTTTTTTCGAATTAAGGATAAATTTGAGCAAATGTTTGCTGTTGTTCTTAACATGGAGTAGATGGACTACTTTTGGCCCACTCTGAATACTTGTTGACAGCGCGTAGCTTCAACTGTTGTAAATTTATACAAAGTTAGCCTCAAACTGAGTGCGTCATAATTAAAAGTCAACTCTGAATTAGTCTGATAGATTCATAAACGTGTGTTCAATTAGCGAAATATCTCTTTCTTGTGAAATCTTTTGGAAAATGGTTAGTAATTATACGAATCTTGGATGAAATGGAGCTGATTCAGAGACGGATATAAGTATGATATATTATATCAGGCATATTTATATCCATCTCCGAATCAGCCCCATTCCATCATTCAAGAGTTATAATCACGCGAAAGAATAACCCAGCTATCTGTGCCAACTGTGTTATTAAAAGTTAAAAAAAAAAAAAAAAAAAAAAAAAAAAAAAAGAGAAGAAAAGGAAAAGGTGCAATAAACAATATTAGATTAGAGAGATTATCATACTCAATAATATCATATTCAATAATATCAGCAATGAATGAATGTCATGGCTAACTAACCTATGGTACCTGATGATACAATGAGGCAAATAATTTTTATATTGTCTTAATACAAATTACAACAATACATAAAATAAATCAGAGAAAAAGATAAAAGAGGAGAACATTAAGTGCAAGGCGTGTGGATACACTCATGTGAAGTGATTTCTCATCCTTTCAGAATTTTGACCACGGCTATTTGCTTTCCCTTTTGAATGTCTCCCTCCAAATAAATTTGATCTCATGTTTTGACTGACTTTCTATTTCTCTTATTTTTTCTCTCTCTTTACTCGATGTAAATTTACTCGTGCTTTTAGCTCAAAACAAATATGTATAACGTCTAACACATCGGCGTTTGATTATGCATACTATACAATAATACTAAACTCTCTCAACAGAAATGACCTGACAATAATTTCTTTTCCCCTGTTAAATAGACGCTATAAGGATGCTGAAGCTATATCTGATGACTTTTTGATAAGACGTGGGGTTATTATTAGAAAGCAGTTGAGTATGTTGATATAGACGAGTGTTCTTTGCTCAGAGGATGTTATTGATTACGTAATAGTCTCATAAAAAATCCCAACACGAATAACAGAGGGATGATTACGGAGGAGGTGAATCCTGCATCCCCATGCTAAGTGAAATAATAAAGCACTCTTGCTTGAAACACTAGTAAACAAACGAACACAGAAATAACTAAAGATGCTAACCATGCTGCTACCACCGTATGCTTAGTGTAAGGGGTTGGAACGATCGGGTCTCCACTCCCAAAGAGCAAAGAGCTACTAGCTAAGATGTTAGTGGTCTGTCTCTCAACAGGCAATTGGCATTGACAGTATTTCAACTGAACTGACTAGCATATTTTATTACTTGCATAATTTGCTTCATACTTCATACCCACACTCGTTGCTCTTTTGCCACATTTCAATAAACCACACAGCATTGCCAGCCACGTTAAATGAGTGTTTCGGTGATGGAAACCTGCAACACTGCTTTGAATGGGTGCCTTTTCCACGACTGTTGTTCAAATATGACATTCTTTGTGTTGGCAATAGATGAGGGTCTATAGCGAAGTGTCAACCACCCTTTGTTTGCTTCAGCCTGGGGAACAATTTCACATAGCGTCCTTGACACATTGCACCATTGGACTGTGTTTTGTCTCAATGCATGCATAAATCACCCAATAGAAGCCGAACCATTCTGAAGGGTCATTTGTTTTAGCCACTAAACCCGAGATGACATATTTAATTCATCTCGTGACTACTAAATCATGCAGGTTGTAATTAACCTTTCTAGTTTTGGGGACTTTTTTAGCAATGTGATTTCCTGAAAACAACCCCACAAAACAACAACAGCACCCTGAATTACTGTAGGAATTATTGATATATTTTATTTCTTATTTTTGTAGTCGTATCACGAAAATGGGCGTGGAAAGGCCAGATGTCAATCTCATTTTCCGTTAAAATTGGTGACAAAATGAACAATGATTGAACAATCCTCTTATATACAAATCTGGCGAATGCCTTGTCTAAGATGATTGCGTTGTGTAATAAACATTGCATTAGATCGATACGATCGACTTTAGGATAAAATACATCAAAGAATTATATACATATGTTCCATTAGATATCGTCCTCTTCCGCTCTTATCTTCATCCCCTTATAATACAAAATGAACGTAAAAATAATTACATTCGCCTCTCATCTTTCACACCAATCACAGCCAATATCCACCTCAATTCCGTGGCACTTAACCCCTGTCTGTGAAGACGGTTGCCACCATTACGAAATACACCAATATGCTGACTTGTCCACGCAGAGCAGATATATAATCGTAGCAAATCATTAACTCTCAGGCACCAATTAAATGGCAATTGTTATGCTAAGAATGTATGGTTATTATTAAATAAATGTCTCAGTGTCGACGTTATTCAATGTGTGTGCGTGTCATCAGGGATGTTGTTGTGATCCATTTTGTCATGACCTGGAAGTTACAGCGGAAGTCGAAACAACACAATTTAAATTCAAATTAAAAGACAATATCATGTCAACTCTAAAGTGTGAGTTATTCTGATTACTGCTCACGAATGCACTTTTTTTTCCTTTTGCCCGATGTTTAGAAGTATTGCAGTTTAAACAGCCTTATTAATATACATGTAAACAATTCGAACAAAGGACGCCATTATAATCTGTCGACGACAGGAAAGGTCTGAAATGGCAACTCTGTCCTTTTAACGTCAAATGAAGCGAATCTTAAGGACACGATTGCCATTCATGTTTCCAGGAATCATACATAAATCGCAGAAATCCCTTCGTGACGAAGGCGTTTCCGTGCCTTATGGACTCATAATATCTCGACGAACTCTGCAATCACGCCACAGACAATGAACCAATTCCGTATTTTTGCGTTAAGAAATATTATAACTTTCCCCTCCAATTTTGAGCTCATTATCATCATTACTACCTCGCAAGTAGTTAGTTCCATCATGCATGTTCTTTACCTTGCTTCCAGTGGCTTTCTTGCGTGATCTATGGTTATATGAGTGTGAATTGCTAAAATGTCATTCGGCAAAGGGGCCGGCTGCGTCTTCACAAAAGGACGTCCTTGAAAGCGATGGGGGAAATTAATCGCTCACCATATCAGACGACATCCAGAAATATATAGGCATGGAAAAGAAACCGCACTCCAGACACGACTGCTAAGTGGCTGATAAAGGCCGCCCTTGTTTCTAAAGAGATGAAGTAGATAGAATTCCATTTGCGCACTCGCTTACCTTTCAATGTGGTCAGTTTTCTAGACTCGAAAAATTCCCTTGGTATTGATCTTACACCTCATTTATTGCAACTTTACTGGCACCACTTTTAGAGCCGAAAATAAAACTCAAAGCTTCCCCCGTGGACTGTGGTGCTGTTTTGCCTATGCATACATTTCGCTGGTTTTATCTGGGTCGTCGATCAACTTCGTCGTTTGAAGATAGTAAAACAAGACCCAGAGATACAACATTTTCCGTTGATGCGCCATCTTAACCTAGAATTGTTCCAATTTGTTTCTATAATTGATATTAGGAACAATATACGAAATACTTAGTAGCAATTATCCAGATTTCAAATGCAACCAATGCTCGTATGCAATTCAATAGACCGCATTGGTAAGTTAAAGGGACTGAAGAACGAGATCACAGATCGGCCCCTCGTGTCTGAACATCGCGTTGACTTTCTTTGTATTCGACGATAAGAGCGATGTTATCCCCACATATTCCCCTTCCCCCCATGCAGCCCCAGAGGGGACATAATGTCGGTGCCAATAACAAGAGCTGTTTAGCCGCACGAGGACATTTCATCTCATCGATCGGCGATATGAAACTTCAACAAGAATTCCCATCAGTCTCTGTTAGACGACACATTAACGTGTCTCTCTGCCTCCAGGTGTATGAAGGCCAATCAAAATGCGTGCCCCAGGTCTTACAGAAACAGAGCTAGAAGCACACTTTAGTCAATTCTGACGAATTGCAAGATAGCTGTGATGTATAATTAGAACTGAAATATATCAGCTATTTATTTCGCTTTCCATTACTGTCTTGTATCGCTTTTTGCTGGATCCAGCCCAGATATATCTCTCCTTAGATCTGTATCTTTGGGAATTGGCTCAATAGAGAGGCCTACGATGCTATGTTTATGTTCCCACAATGCAGGGTAAGATGCTCATATATCATGAATATGGATAAAAGATTTATATATTTGCATCCTTTCATGGCAGGCGGAGTCCCAATTTGAGGAAAGGGATCCCTGAGAAGCGAAACACATGGCTGGTTAACGAGACCTAAGAATAGTTCCGACATTTAAAAGGGGGTCAATTTTGCCGGTTTTGCTACCTGCTAAGTAATACTTTATACAAATATGGAAAATATTTTCTTTTTTTAATTGCTTAATTTTTTATTGCTTCATATTCATGTTTAAACATGGCTTTTTCGTACGTTCACCCACCAGACTAGTGTTAAATCTTTGAATCTGTCGACTGAAAACGAATGAAACTAGCAACAAATGTGATGCAGTGTAACGTTTAATAAAACAAAGAGAAGGCGTTATCCTGTTCGAGTAACGTGAAAATGAATTAAAATCAGTATAACTATCATGCATGCAACATGCATTCCCGCAGGGATTAACACAGATATCTATTAAAATTGAAATTCATTATTTTCTTCATAATTATGCAATGAAAAGGTTCAATGATACGGGATTCAACGTTTGTCCTTGATTCCACAAATAGATACATAAAAGCTGTGATGCTGGAAACTAGATTCACACAAGGTCACGAATGCAGCATTATAGCGCATTTGTTTGATGTTCTTTCGAGTCAAATCAGCAATTTATGGGCGCTATACGGGGAAAGTTGGAGATCAGTCGTGGCGTCATCCAGGCTGAGATTGGCACACGTGGAAGCCTGGCTATCAATGTTAAAGAGGACGGCAAACTGAGACGTTTTGATCCTAAATGAAGAATTCGATGTCATAACCCACTTCAAAACTTTGGAGAGTTGGGTGGGGGGGGGGGGTTGATCGATAGCAGGATTAACAACGTGCATTGAGATGCGCGTAGACCGAGTGGGGTAACAATAGCCAGTTCTTCATTGTTTTCAACATGTTTTAAACTTAAAATTATGTTGCACGGAAATCCGATAATGGCATCCGGATTTCCGGACGGTTTGGGTCGAAGATATCAGACATCCTGAAATTTGTATCTAGACTGAAATAAAACGATTATGACGTGACTGACATCTATTGCGCAGAATTAAGAAAAGAGGCCCGTTGTTATAATTAATGCTTAATTGCTACATTGCGTGGAAGAACAACGATTTTTGTTATTTGATTAAAATTTTCAAAACTTTTGAAAATTTTTGATGAATAAAGGATGCATACAAAATTGTTATAAATTTGTGATATTTTTTTTCAGATTTTAGACCTCAGAAAACTTTCAGTACAAGGCATAGCATACAATAATACAATTACTACCTATTCTGTACAAGATATCACAACCGGATTGGAAACGGTATGCAGACCAACTTCTTGAATCTTGATTATAGTCTCATATCTTGACTGAGAGAAATCTCGACTTTGATCTTCGTTAATATTCGGTAATTTTCGTAGCATGCTCGAGAGTATTGGGGTTCTACGGCCGATTTTTCGTACACGTAGTAGCACGCATGTATTGTTCATTCTGTATCTGTTGCTAAGTGATCACCATCCACTGCATGAGAGATAATTATAATTAGACCGTGAATCACACCTGGGAAACTGAGCAATCAAGCCGGCTCTTCAGCTCGGTAGCGAGATGAGCGGCGCCATTCATAAAGAGAGCCTAAACGCACGCTATTATTCCTAGTAATATAATCGCCATAACGAGCCAGCACTTCATTCTGCTGGCATCGAACAACGATTACATAAGACTCATGCCAACATGTTCCATTCTTCGAGAAAGATCACATTGTTTGATATTGATTCATTATGCATGTGTATGATGTAAGTAATGTTATACGCAGACAAAGGTATAAAGAATATTTATACCACACACTCTGGTGATCCACAGTTCGGGTTGGTGAACAGTAGCAACGGTTGATTCCAATATCCCAATAAGTTTTATTTAAAGGCATATGCATGTACCACATATCACAAAACAAGCAAAAATTTGAAATAGTTAGTACAGCGTTGCTGCTATCACCACTAGGTCGGGTTGGAGTCGTTATATATGTCGCTATAGATCTGACATGCAGTGGTCTGGACCTTTATAATAAAACCCAGAAACCCCGACAGCATAATTTGAATTTATTATGAAGGCGTTGATTTGTATTGAAAATAGCAAGAATCAAAAATCGGTTATCCAGTCCATCCACACATTCCCTATAAGAGTTGGTGACATAACATCGTTGCACGTGCATATATTGGCTGAATTGACTAATGATGTCCGGTTGCGAATAATGTAAATAGCTTTGTTACTAACATTGCTTTATTTCAACTTGAGTTTGTCGAACAAAGAGCACATACACTTGACATCAATGCTTCATGAATTATGCGTAGTGGTCAAGCATTAGGAGGCATGAATAATTACCACAAAAGTAATTATGGGTTAGAATTCCTTCACTTCTCCCTCATTGGCAGTGATGTGAACAGTCGGTTCGAAATCAAATAAAGTCTGATGAAAGCGTTCAGCAATCGCCCTCCGTTCGGCTTTATAAGCACATCGCTCCTCTTCTGCCCTCGCAGTTACACTCGTCTGCGCCGAAGAAACGTCAACGCACAATAACGCTCATTTGTGGTCTGCAAAATCGCATGGATTAAATCCGATCAGCAATGAACCCGTCTCTAAGCAACTGCTCGGCGTGTCTCACCAATACCACCGCCCTGAATACAACCGACCATGGAAACACAACATTTCCAGACGACATGTCCGGTGTCGCTTACCTTGGCGTCCATCCGACTTTCTCGCCCTGGGAAATTGGACTGAAGGTGACCACGTATGCTGTGGTCATGCTAGCTGCTCTTCTAGGCAACTCACTGGTCATTTTCATTGTCTTTCGCAATCAACGGATGCGAACCACTACCAATTTTTACTTGGTCAATTTGGCAGTGGCTGACCTCCTGGTCACTCTCATGTGTTCATGGGTCCATTTGGTGGATAGCCTGACCGAGAACTGGGTTCTTGGAGCCTTCTTCTGCCGCGCCAACAGCTTCGCCCAAGGTAACCGACTACTGATATACGGGAGCGTCATTAGGGTTGCACCGTATGGTACAGGGGCTCTATGGTTATAGGAAACTTTAGCATCCAACGGAAATAATTATGCATCGCATAACGTATTGAGTATAAATATATCTGGCTCCTTGTAAACATGAACCGAATTCCTATTCAGTAGATGAAAGGAAGAAATATCGTGGTTATAAATTACTTCACTTGGTCGGTCATGAGCAAATGCTTGCTGGAAGCTCTTCACTGACAGCTCTCAAATAAGATCAAAGTCTCTATACTCAGTCTATAGTCACTACTCACTTTAGGTCTCTTACTTTTTTCTTTCCGTAGCGTATCATATAAGCGCTCTAATGATGTAGATTTATGACTTAAGCTATAGTATATATATACATGTATCGACATCTTTATTCAATTCCCCCTCAATATCCTCCCTAAATGGCTTGTTATCAGGGACTGTTGATAGGAACAATCCGGAAAGAGAACTCCTTCAGAACACGAAAACCAAGGCTTCTCCCGAGTGGGAGAATTGGCTGCAAGCTGCGTGTGTTTTAAATAGCTCTTCATCATTGGGATTTTGCCATGCTTGGTGTGATTGGCCACAATAAGGCCCTTTACAACTCTCATGGCTGATTGCTCTGCCCTGATACAGCACTCTATGTGTTGTTGTTTATATTTCCGTTGATTTTGGGAAAGTGGGAGACGTAAATACCGCTTGTTCTGGATTGAACTACATTATACGCTCTGCTCAAAGCTACCATAACCATAATATTATTATCTATATATCCGCAAAGAAACTCTTACAAATTTTTATACGTATTAATATTCTTGTGTTTGTGAAAGTATCTATTCAAGGATTCCTTTTTTTCTATACTATTTCTCTCTTCAATGGGTCTTCGTTTTACCTGTTACGATACCTGACAAGCGATTGTTAAAGAAACTCAAAAGATTTGATTGAGATCAAAGATAGCATAGACCCCTCTAAAAACAGAATTTATAACCAATCCGACCGACCGAATGCCTCTGATCACCAAATGACGAATAACTGCGCAATTGTTCTTTGAAGGCTTGGTTATTATTTTTCGAGCCTCGCAACACTTAAAGTCACGAGGCGCCAAATAACCAAGCAGAACAGCAAATTGCTAAAATAATTTGATTATTTATATCCAAACGTGAAGTGCATACCGACATACTGACGTTATACCGACATTTTTGTTATTGACATTCAAATCATGAGCGAAAAAGCACTTTTATTTTTATCGGTTGCCTTTCATTCTGAATATCACGGGTTGTTATACCGCCTGACCCATTGTCAAATGATTGCGTAACAACATATAACAGATGAGGGGAATGCATTAGTGCTAATGGTCTCGGAAGGAAGGTACATGGGTGTACTCGATCGTGATTATGTAATCTATGCACCATCATTATGTGAAAGTGACGCCTGTAGTGTGACCAGTCATCGATTCCTTGATTGTCCATTTCAGGTACAAAATGATATGGATATGCATAGAAGATGCTATACCAAATTGTTGCTCCCATGATTGTTTTTAATTCCCTTCATTATTTGGTTTTTTTTTTCTGCGTTATAAGCTAACAAAATCAAATTTCACGTTATCGCTAATTTAATTAATTCTCGTTAGATGTAAAATTGTGACAAGAGATCTTGATCAATTATGGTAATGTGTGTACAATTATGTGAATTCAAGACTGTTTTATGACCCATTTGCATAATTGGCTAAATAATTAATTATCAATGGGCCATGGGTTTCAGTTTTCACCAATGCACCATCAGTCGAGTAGCTTATGACTGTACCCGTCGACACAATTCAATCCGGTTTATTTCAATTGTTGAACCTCGCAATTCATTTATTAGTACCTCCAATGTGCAGCAAAAGCTGCGAATTTCATCCAAATCCGACCAAATTTGCGAATCGATTCAACAAACTCGAATATCAACCCGTAAGATACATAGATATACATCTGAGAGAGATATCTTATGTACTCAGTTTCAACACATTTGATCCACGTAGCACGAAGCTGTCTGTAACGTACAACTCATCGCTTCAGGCCGACAATACTTGCGTAAGATTTCCACTCAGAAAACAAAAGTGGTTCAGATGAAATGCAATGTCGCTTTTCTGATACTCCAGTCACTTGAGAGGAGAACTTAAGAGGAAATCCGTGCACTATTGGCTTGATAGAAGCATAGTGCTTTGCTCTTGGCACGACATGGGAATTGCCCTATTAAACATGGTTCACAATTGCGGTCAGAATCTTACGTAATACACACAGGGTTGGAGTCAAAATCTAAACCATTCCGTGAATATTAAAAAAAAAAAAAAAAAAAAAAAAAAAAAGAACGTCATCATATAACCGTATACGTTATGACCCCTACGTCGCCACCATATCCAGGGAAGTCACTTTTAGAGGCTGAATTCCAAGTCCCAGCAAATTGCTTTTACGCTGCATTAGGAGGACCCCCTCCTCTTACCCCTTCTCCTCCACATGATCAGTGAAGGTGCTTTCTGCATTCCACTCACAGACCCTTCTGAACTTTGATATTTCCCTTGCATATTGTAATATCTCTTTTCCAATTAACTGTCAAGCGGAATAGCTTGATAACTCTGCAGTGTCTCATCGCTCTATCTCGTAGACCACCGGCAATATGTCTTCCATTATATATCTCTGGAGAAACCTTCAAAGTATATACAACCAGAGACTCAGAAATTGATTACCCCGTATGTAATGAGTACATTCCCAGTAGATAATGAATATAGCATGCTGTAATTCAACAATAATGAGACAGCTGATAGCTGATATCTCAGTTTATTACTGCTATGCACATAATCGTAGTTCTTCTGGTGAAATCACAAGTATAATTTTCAAAATGCTGATTCATATGACTCGACTTGCTATGATTCTTTGCAAAAGTAAAACCATTATGATCTCAATTTCAAAGTTTCCAGTGACAATCAGTCTGTACGTCCGTTACATCTAATGCAAAATACAAAAATTACAATTCCAATCTATGTTTGATTTGATCCGGTTTCTAATGGGAAACGTGCGTGACATGTGACAGATATTGTGTGGAAACTTATACTTGACTGACACCTTTTTTTTTGTGCGTGTCACTCATGCACTATCACATAATTGTATAGATTTATTCACGAAATTAAAATAATACCACAATCATGTCCTCTTCATCACGCATTTCAGAGAGTAGATACATTTCTGTAATATTGTGTAACCCACACAAAATGTCTCACCAAATTGTTTATCATCTGCAACCATAAAAAATTCACAGGGTGGGGGGGGGGGCGAAAACTTTATGATCACTATAAAAACTTTAGATTATCATGTAGATCGATGGACCAACAGCTAAGACCTAAAAAAAAGCGAAACTTTTACGATGGTAAATCCTGTTTTATTCCATTGGACTGAGGTCGTCATTTATGAGCCGGTCTGCTGAGTCTTTGAGATGTAGACACCACTTTATCGTTCTTTCGGGTGGACCAACCATAAACCCTGCGCTGAGTTTATAATTAAGATAGTGAATTTAATGCCTTGTTGACTTTGCAGTGCTGCGTGAGACAGCACAACATGACTGGGAGCTGTCTCTGGTGGCATGTATGACAGAAAAAAAAGTGACTGCTCAAACAACAGGTAGAAAAGGACTCTGATGGTTGAGATGAGTGATGATGATTGAATTTGTAAAACACAATCATGTCACGCAAACGTTAAAACTCTCTTCCGCAAAAATTGAGTAAATAAAAAACCCTCCCGTCTACATATATCTCAATTTAACTTAATTTTCGAGCAAAGACATTTAACTTTTCATTTGAATCAATTGTGGAAACATGAATCCAATTGTACCAAAATATGATAATAAGCGTTATTCAGTTAAGGCAAACTTCTCCGAATAGTGCATGTAATTCTTTTGCACTTGGAGCCTTAAAAATGCACCGCCTTGCAATTGTCACGCGGATTTGAGCCCTTTCCACCCTCTCCAATTAGTTAATATATATGATCAATAATCCAAGCAATGGGCCATAATCCACGTGTCCTCAAATATAACTACAGACTATAGCCCAGTAATGTCTAAATATGGAATTATAGCGAAGAGCAATGCCTCGATGGTTGCTACTGCCAACACAAAGACAGAATAGGCTGAGTTGGTATTCTTTGGAACATCTTCAGGATTAGTCATGTCTCAAGAGATCGGAGGGAGAAGTGAGCTACTTCATTGGTCCTAAAAGCCCTCGCATTAATCAGGCAACCAATTTCTTGATGTCTTTCCCCGAAAACACACTCTCATCCAGCCTTTATTTAAGTGAACACCCTCATCAACACTGACTATCATACGACACTGCTCAGATCTTTCTCATCGCATTATATCCCTACCCCAATTCCAGACAAATTGATCAATCTTCGACTTTTCGAGAACCATACTGTAGATTATGCCTCTTATCTTTAGACTGACAATGATGTGACGATCTCTATCGTGTTGGGTGTATGCCCTCACTAGAGCTGATAAGAATGATTGACGTAACCACTTCCACTTTAGCAATGCCGACGAGTAATAAAGTGCTTTTGGGTATCTTTGTTTCTTCGATCTAGAAAATTTTGATGCTATCCACAGACGTGAGCCAAGTGTTACCGGTCGAGCATTGTGTACAGCACAATATTTTTTTTTTCAATCCTGTTTCTTTTTTATTATTGGTTATTGCAACATTATAGCGGTTTTACATTTGATTTGCAACGGATTTCACCATTGGTGTACGTTTCATTTGTTACTCTGGGCCTTTTGGTACTTGTAGTATTTGCCGGGAGTTTAATGTTGTAATCTCACCTTACCTGGGAAATCAATTAGCTATTTCAGAACTAGAAACTCCAAGCAGTTTGCTTCTCTTGCCTTATTATCCTGGTTCACCCGCCTCCATATTGTTCTAATTGACGGGCTTATAATCTTCTATCGATGTTGTCAAATACAGATAAAACAGAGACCCAGTTTAATGATTGTTTACAGTATTTAGTTGTGCACACTGGCATACCATCCGATCAATGCGGCTTACATTTGCCATCCAATTCTAACCACTTTGCATGCCGAAAAGCGTTCCAACTCGGCCTTGCCATTCAACAGGAGGCAAATGCGATATCCTACGCACAAAGAGAATCAGACAAATGCGATCCGCCGTCTCCCTCACTCCAAAGTATTCAATCCAATCTGAACACCGTTCAACACTCAGACTGCTCCTTTTTCACCTCAACGTCACGTATCACTTTTGCCTTATGGCTGCTATGAGGGCAGAATAGCAATAAGAGCTATTCTTTTACAACCAAAGTGTGCTAAAAGCCCTGTCACCCGGAGGTTTCATTTTCCCTCATTTCAGCTCTGTACCACGGTGCCTCAATTAATTAGTGAGCGTTAGAACAATTAAAAGAGAGGAGCCAGTCGGAGCCGGTAGTCCAGTGTTGATTACGTGTATTCGCAAAACCAGTACATGCTGCTGACAATATTCTTAAGAAATAGTTTCCATGCTCGTTTAGTCATAACCTCGGTGGAATTATTGAGCCACCAGTTTTTGGTTACCTAATCATAGGTATTTATTTTTCTCCTATATTTTTCACAGTTTTAGCATTGGTTTCGAGCATCCTGACTCTCACCCTGATAGCATGCGACCGTTTCTTCGGCATCATGTTCGCCATGCGTGCTCACCTGACCGAGCGGCGTGCCTCGTGCTGCCTTGTGGTGGTCTGGGTGTGCGCGGCCGGCGTAGCTGCTCCCCTCCTCTTCTTCAGGTCCGAGCACCATCGAGTGTGGCTGGACTTTCTCGAAGTCTGGTGCAATGACGACTGGCCATCCACTGTGCAGACAGATATGGAAGGGCGAATTGTTGGCTACGAGTACCAATCCAAGACCATCTACTACACCTTTGTCTGTGTTGTGCTGTTCTTTGTGCCAATACTGGTTATGGCTACTGCTTACGGTCTCATCATACGCAAACTATGGTCAACATCACTGCCTGGAGAGCACATCGAGTCTGGAAAGGCAGTGCAAGACAAGACTAAAAAGAAGGTAAGGGTATTATCTCACGAGGATTGTCTAGATTTTTGGTTGGAGATCATTCCTAATGTAAATCATTATTGAAGAGTCTACATTGCCTATCTTTTGTCGTTCTATCAATTGTTTCACTTTGAAATAATAACGATTCGGAAGATATGTCTTGTTTTAGGGAGGGGAATGATGAATATCGATTTAAAAACTTTTGAGCTAACTCATTCTGTCTCTGACTAACAGGTAGCTGCGATGCTGATCGTCCTGCTCTGTATATTTGTCCTCTGTTGGCTGCCGTTGCAGTGTGTGATTTTATATGCTGAATACAGGTCACCACACACAACCGTGAGTATATCAATCAGAATCCAGAATTATTACATAATATATTTCTGTACCAGTTACCAGTATGGTATCCCATATTCCAGTACATAGCCACCTTCATCGCTTACTCCAATAGTGCCCTTAATCCTCTCATTTACGCGGGTTTTAACGAAAATTTCAGAAGAGGTAAGATTTAGCCTCTATACATATTGATTAATTGAATGGTTAAATATCTGTGCATTTCAGAATTTTGTAATTTATTTAAAATTGGTGATAGTCGGAAGATGAACCGTCAGTACAGTTCCATGGTGTCCACGGCTTATCGGCGTGAATCGTCCTACCAGAATACCATGATGACGAAGATTTAGCGATCAAGAAAACGTGTGCCGTTATCCCAATGACTGTGTGTGGATGTGTGTTCAACCCTATTACTCCTTGTGGTTCAACCCATATGTTATATACTATTTGGTCCTCACTTTTATCTAGTTTTCTTCTACTGAATTATGGTACAGGTACTGTGCCATGGTGAATTTTTCTTTATGCGAAAGTTACTTGTGGATGCATGTTTTTTTTTTCTTTTTCTTATTTTTCGTTTTTTTTTTGTTTTTTTTTTGTTTTTTTTTTTTTTTTTTTTTTTTGGGGGGGGGGAGAGATTAGAATGTAGTTATATGCTTTATAACAGCGTAATCATTTTAGTACATTCTTAATTTTGAATAAACGCCATATGTAATAACAGTATACCTCAATTTTACAAAATTCTGGCCATAATTATTTCTACTACAAAATGGTCCCCATTGAGCATCTCCAAGACTAATTATTGGTCTTAAATTTTGATTACTACAAGTAAAATATTATTATGTTTTCTTCAGTATTATAATTTCCCTTGAATATACATTTATTCCACACTTTGAATTGAGAGTTTTTCCAAATGCACAGATCTACCATTTGCGAGATTTAGTATGTAATGGTATCACAATGTATTATTTATTTTCTTGCTGTAAGCATTTTTTTTTTCTTTCTCACTGTAACCCAACCCATAGGTCTTGTGATATTAACTCAAAATCTCCTAAAATATTGCTAAGTATTTTTTAGCAAAGAAAAAAAGCTGTTCATTATACATCATTTTTTTTCCGTGTGCGTTTTTCCGGTGCGTGAAATATTTGACTGTCTTTATATTATTAAACGTATTGTATCAATTGCTATTATATTATGATATCATGGTGATTTATTTAATGATTACATAAAAAGGAAACAAGTTCTACATTTATGATTATAACTATGATGTTTTTGTTGTCATAATCATCCATTTGTTCAATAAAAAGTTCGCTGGTGGTCAAACTCGTGTCGTTTTATGTTTTCAATTTCATAAATTGACAGATTGACAAATTGACAAATTGGCAATCGTTGACTCAATGAAGGTTCTGAAGTATTAATTATTTGATCGGAATCCTTTTCTCGTAATGAATGGATGAATTTTATTCGAATGACCGGAAAGGGAGAACATACCTAATAACATGGTAACTTTTGTTATGAAACGTGAGGATGCCTCCGCCTGGATCAAGTTCTTGTATTCGATGCAAGCAAACAGAACTCAACAGTCGCTGCTCACTGATTGGAATTCTCATCTCAGTTTTTCTTGTCGATTTCATCATTCCCCACCGTTCACAGCTCACCGTGTCGTGATATCGCCTATGCACAGGACAACTCATTTCCTCTTGCATCCCATGAACAGATATTTGACAAGTTTACATGATTCATTTATCCCTCAGTTCGGTTGTTTTTTTCTCCTCATACCAAGGTACAGGGTCGTCCAAGGCAGGGGTCATCTGGATGTCATCGGTGGTGCTCTGTCACCCACGCTCGAATCCAATGAAGCACCTTCAAATCGCAGAGGCTGACGAAGCAGATGAGCCATAAAGTCTCCATAATCTCGTTATAATGTTTTCCAGCTCGTTTCCTTCTAAAACGCCGTGGGTGGCCAGCATCTATGGCAATATTTTCACGCCACAAAAAAAAAAAAAAAAAAAAAAAAAAAAAGATTGTTCTTGTAAATATGCATGCAGATGGGTGAGGGTGTGAACGCACGGATTCTGGGTTGCTATGGCAATGGTAAGGGTCATACTTGACTTTCCTGTAATATGACAGCGGGTATAACGCCACATCAAGGCAACACATTTACACTATTTTTATACCGTTTCTGGGATTTTTCATAAAGCCAAGTTGTTTTATGACCGATCAAAAATTGAAACAACATATATAGGCAATTTTTTCAAAAAAGAAAATTCCTAAAAAACTAATCCCGGCTAGCCGCATTTTCGATGCTAAAATGCCTATAAAATAATTGCGTATCGGGTATTTTCACCCCTCATTATTTTATTAGCACATTGCATGGAGATTAATTTTTCGTTTATTTTGATTAAAAATATGCCCCAATTTGCTGATCTGGAGAGGACCAATTGAATTTCTTTCCGAGCCCTGATATTTTTGGGGTTCAAAATTATGAGCCTCCAAAATAGGACTACATGTATAGATTGATTAAGACAGATTTTAATCGAAATTCGTCGATTCCTACAGATCCAGATGCATTCTATATAACATAATTCAAGTTTAGATTTTCTCCTGGAACTATTTTTCACGGGTGATATAAAAATGACATTTACAAAATATGGCAAAGGGTATAACTTTGCAACCCTGTAGCACATTCACAGGATATTTTCATATATTTTTGTGTTTTGCGTGAAGCTAGGTTGTTTTATGACATAATAAAACCAACCGGATATTATACAGACATACAATTTAATTACATACATTTTGATAAACGTTACACTCACAATAATTAGGAATTCATATTTGATATCAGATGAAGGAAAATATACCAATAAGTACCCAATGGTATCAAATGATAAGCAACCAGTGGAGATACTCAGAAATAAGAGCGCAACAATCGTATACAGCAAAATGGAAGTTAGATTGTATGACAACCAGTTTGGGCTTTATCAGGTCATAACAAGATCTATTTAAAATAAAATTATCCATCATCAACTCCGTGGATGATGGCTATAGAAAGACCTTTGAAAAAGGGTACCTTATATATAAATCCAAAAGCTCGCCGGAAATAGGATTTTCAAAGTTCCGGTTCAATTGATTTGGTCAAAAACTCTGGAAGTTCTCCTTGTTATAAAATGCAATTTTCATCAATTAACATTGGGATTTGCAAGAAGTGTTTGTTTGAGCCAGATGCTCAAATAGGGATGGGGTTATAATATCACACTTTCAAACATTTGTACAAAGACGTAAATATTTAAAAACAGTTTCTGATCAATGTACACCCCCACGGTATTAATATAATAATACCTGTTATGTAATTATAATCAGATAATAGAATATATCGCCTCATAAATGGATGTTCAATGCCCAAATCGTTCATATTTTTGCTTTGTCGATAGGCATATCAAACCAGAAGTGAATTGCTATTCAATTCTGTCAACGTGGGATAGTTAAGCCTAGGATTGAGTTTGAGAATATGTAATTTTGAAACATAATTAGCTTGCATCATCCATCAAATGATGGTTCCGATATCATATTGACTCATGTGAATGTTAAGGGTGGTTGTCGATTCGCAGCCTGCATACTATTTTTGCGGAGATTCATATTTATTAGTTTTATATTTAAATGACTATGGTATCCCAATAGGTTATAAAATCATCTTTTGTGTGTATCGTATAATGCCAGAAATATAATAATAAAAAAAAACTATCGAAATAAATACCGACTTCAATCGTTGAATTCAAGTGCTTTTCGGCTTTAGAAACTGATATATCTAAGTTGCATTGTACGACTTTCGATAAGTTCAGTTTAGTTGCTGTATCAAATAGGTTCACCAAAAAGTTCTAAAATGTTGTTAAAATCTTGTAACTGTGTTGCTAGGCTGCGAAGTTATACCTACATATACCTACATCGTATTCTGGGGTAAATATTTCACCCCCCCCTCCCTGAAACGTATTTCAGCAGGGCGATTAGCTTAACCCTCCACGGAATTGTATTTAGGAGATTGAAACATATTTCATACATACATTTCACACTAAAAAATAGCTTTGGTGCGATATGCCTACGGCTAATGTATTTTCTGATAGACGGACCCAGACAATAAGCTGTGTGCAAAATTAGTCCATCTACTCCATGTTAACGATTTCAATGTTTTTCAATAGCCTTGCGCATTTCCGAGAAAGTGTTACAAAACAGATCGCCGTGCAAAAACCACGCAGAGATAAGCGAAATAAATACCTAGGATGGTTAGTCTGACATTTCAAGCTGCTATTCCTTTCATTTCTATTCCAATATCACATTCCATAATGCTCGTTCAGGGGCTCATCTGATTCACCTCTCTTGACGATTATATACCACTCGCCTTTTGATGTTCATCCCCCATTCAATCTTGACTTTTCATTCGATACATTTGCATAAATGGACGCAGAATAAGTTTGTTAATGTATACCATGAACTATTTTTGAAAATAATCTAAGCCAATTAGAATTTTTTTCCAGCGTGGAGTAGATAGAATCCTTTGGTCTACTCTGAATATTTTTCATAATCATGATATTATATAGGTGAAATGTTCGGTCATGATGACCTTGACAAAGTGCTAGCCTATATGAGTTTTTGATATTTCAATGTCCATGTGTTATTACTGAATCTCCTTCTCGTGAGAGTGTGTTCCATTGAAAAATGTTTTACCACATTAGTCCCAAATTTACACTCTTACACACAGTAAATCAGGCCTCTCTACAATTTACAGTGCACATTGACAGACAAAGAAATCATATATGACATGAAATACGATTGAAAGATAAAGAGACCAGAGACCACTAATTATGCATTCAACATTGTACGTTATGCAACAATAGCAATTCTGTTTGTGCGTACAATTTCAAAATGATTACGATATCATATCATCACACACAACAGGTAGCAATTGACATTATTACGTCGCATAAACACGAAGATCGTTTCAAAAGACGGAATTTTGTTGTCACCAAAATGTTCAGGTAGGAGACACGCAGGCAATTTCTTCGACAAAGGCGCATTACACCTCCCCGCGCCTCCCCTTCAACTTCCCTTTGCTTGCGCTTGGTCACCCCCGTCGTGTTCGTCCGTTTCGGTCCCAATAAAGGTCTCCTACAAGTCCCTCGCAATGACCCTTTTCATGCTATCAATCTTGGACCAAGGCATTTTATTGCGTGGAGGGCAACAGGGGAACAATCACGGCGCAGAACACGCACACCGATGTCCACTCCTAACCGGGTGGACATCCATAGATATTCACTTCACAATTAAAATAGTTCCTGACTTCACGGACTTTCTCTTTCATACTCCGCAAATCCCGAGTCGTGCATCATTTATCATGTCCCATATTTTAAGCTTGTAAGAAACTCTTTTTAATGAATTTTATGATCGCTATATAAAATAAATTTATTATTATTATTTATTATATTAACGAATGAGGAAAATGTCTCCCACAATGGGAAAGGGGGTGGTATCATTTGCTCCTCATCTAACATCATCTTGTCTGTCCTTTTGATGATTTTACTTGTCACTAAAATTGTAAATGTCTTAAGACTCACAAAACTCTTTCTTTGGGGTAATTACTGTGAGACCAGACTGATTTCACGGTATACATTGTAATGCCTTTACTTAAGAGTAATTGAATACGTAATTGCTAGAGAATAGGCTTATTTGCATGCAATGAACGTTCTTTATGGAAAATAATAATACGATTTTTGCATCGCTTTGAACAAATCAAACTCGGATACAAGAGGTTCTCCTTGCCGGCCAATTGCATCAATATGCCTGAACAGATGTGGAGATTTCATTCACTTGGCTGACAAAGCGCCCTGTAGCACGGTTGTTGAAGACTGGTCCATGTTTGGATTTGTTCGGAGGTGTTCGATCAACGCCGTTCTCCTGAATGCCAAAACACCATTACTTATATTTGCAGATTACCCAATCGTGAAAGATACAGTGTGCATAACAGGGATAACATTGAGCTTGTGTGAGAGGTTTACACAATATGCTATATCCACTTCTAAACAGAGAGCAGCAGACCATTATACAGACATACTTCACTGTGATACTACAACGCATTGTCGCTGCGCCAGGCAGAACACCGCCATAATCACAATGCACTTATGCCAGATGCACCTTATTCATAACGGTTCAATGTTGAGAGAATACGGAGCAAGATGCAGACGATAAAGCCACCGAGTATCCGAGGCATCATGTTCGCCCTCTCACCCCGAACTGCTGTCAAATTGCACAACAATGTCTCATACTGTCTGCTTCGTGACTATAGTAGCACACAGGTTATAGATTTGTCATAATATATCAATAAGAGTGAATACTGGTCCGCGGTATTTCACGTGGCTTGGGAGCATACTTTTAACGTGACATTCTGGGAATTTATTTGGTTATACAACTGTACTCCCATGTCAAAGCGCTTTTATCATCGATCGATCGATGAAATGAATTCCATTTATTTCATCAATCGATAAAATGGATGGGGATCTATAATAATATAGATCCCCATCTATCTGTGACCGATTGACAATATATTATATCGGCGATCGGTCACAGATTCCAATTGATACTACATATATTCGATTCTACGTGTTAAAAAAAAAAATTAAAAAAAAATAAAATAAAAAAAAATAAAAAATGAAATAAAAACAACGAGGAATGATTGAATGTCTTTCGCTCTACTTATGCGCCCACTTTTAGTCCCGGAATTTTAGTAAAAGACAGGGTGACAAGGAAGTTCTAGCGAAGAAAAGCATTTGGAACAATAAAACACAAATTGAAAAAATGCTTTTCCACACCATTGTGCTGGTTCCATCCCCATCTATTTTGCTCTAGCTAGGGCGGGGCCATATAAAAAAAAAAAAATAATTAAAATAAAAAAAAAAAAAAAAAAAAAATACATATTATGCAGCTTTAAAATCGAAAAATAAGCTGATATTTGTAAATTTTTCATTTTATGACCATGAAAAAAAAAAAAAAAAAAAAAACAAAAACAACAACAAAAAACGATAATCATTCAACAGAAACATTCATTTTAAATTATTATTATGTATTTGATTTCATTCGTTAATTTGTGGGGGTATTATTAGCGGAAACGCTAGAACCCTTGTCAAACTTCAAATTCTTGGAAGCACTGACGCCACCACCGATCCAATCCAATCCAATTCCTCCATCCGATCCAAAAAAGGTACTCGAGGACAAATTCTCTGAACCCTGCTTTTGTTTTCTTCGTCAACACTCTACATAATTCATTACGCGTGCGCACAGACAAGTGTTTGGTGGACCTAATCATCTTTTTCCTGTGCAACAAAGAAGCTAGTAATCATCTTAATTGTCTTCGCTATCACCGTCATAGGAAGACTCAGCGCGTGCACATATAGTTACATCAATGTACTGCATGGTCACTATGTGTGATATGAGTCATGTGGTAATACACCTTAGCACTTTCACTATAACTGGTGCACTCCCCATGCTTCCAAAGATTTCTGTTCTGCCCTTGCATACTGCACTGTGATCGGAAGATGTCAGAATGTGATTATTCCTTAGGATACCATACTTATATATTTATGGTTTGTGTGTCCATTACTTATCGACAGGATACAAGTATTATATTGTGTCAATGGGTACGTGTATGGCAGTTTCCGGGTGAAACCCAAATGATACAAGAACTGCTTAAATGATAATTAAAAACCGGCTTCATTGTCGCAAGAATCCATTAGCGAGTGCTAATGTCCGCCGATAATGATCGAGAAGATGATTAACATAAAATGTAAGTTATTCCGTTATATTATATCATATCATATTTAAATGCAATGAACCTATCGGTATAAAGATGTGGAATCATCTTACACTTTCAGCATTAATGAGGAATCGTATTCAGAGCTGCATTCTCTATAAACAAAGCAATTGAATTATTGTGAATTGTAAATGTGAGGTTTGTTTCGGCCGGAACCTGGAACGAGAACCTCATATAAAAAAAAAAAAATACTTGTAGTCAAAACGTCTGTAATCAAATTCATATGAAAGCTAATAACTTAATTGAATGAAGCAGCAACAATTGATATGTTTCATGTATCTTTTATTGAGCATTTAAATTATTATTGATGGTTTTATTTTGATATTTGGTCCCATGCACACGCAGGCTGGTTGTGGCCTCCGAGCGGGCGCGCTTAGTAGGTGACGGGGCTTTCTCTGATGGGATGGGTTGCGTCATGCTGTGGGACTCAGAGAACCGAAGAACCGCTGGAGGGTAACCCTGCTCGAGATCACGGCCGAGTCTGAGATCCACTAGCTCAAAGCGCTCCTTTGGCCTCATGTGTCACATAATAATATTGGCCTCTGATTTGCCTGCTTACTCAAGCAACCCTGATTGGCTGATTGCAATCGAGAGCCAGCTAACGCTTGCACTCCGAGTGTTAATTCCATTTGCGCCCACATCAGTCGTTAACCGTGTTGCGTAAGGTCTTCAACACACAGGAATTTTTTACCAAAATTTCCGGCGGCGAATTCCGGCACATTAGACGATTTTTTTCCGGAACCGGAACTCCGTGAAAAGGCCCAGATTCCGGGGAGCCGGATCCGGATCATGGAATTCCGTGCATCCCTGGGTACAGATACATGCTATAATTGAAAATATTAACTATGAAGTACCGAAATGACAATTGAATGTGAATGTAGCCGGACAGAATTTAACAACTCAGATTATAAAACTTAAATTCCTTACTGACCCAATGCATGTGCACCACAATTAAAACGATGATGACGGAGAACGTACCGACGTATGGCGAAATTAAGAATTAAGGGATTAAGACGAATGAAATAATGAAGAAAGTATGAAGAATGATCTGCGAAAACATAATAGAAATATAAACCTATAATATCATATAAACCAACACAGAATTAGAACCAAAAAGGACAAATCGTAATTAAAACAATAAGAGGCCATAAGGATCGAAAATCAATAAATCAGAAGCAAAGGGCTCAATGTAAAGTTCTGCGAGACTATTTTGGGTAGCACTCACCTCCGTTTGGAAAGTACATTAACTCGGACTGAATTTACCACTAAAAACCCACTGACCAAGGTGTTTTCCGCAGCGGAAAAGGAAGTGCAAAACCAGAAAATCACGCGACCCATTGCAAAACCCACAGAACGAACGAAAATGAAAAGCTACAGTGCGACCATGAAGTAAAATGGCGTTAAACAAAGATGCAAAATGGGAAATGACAAAATCCTGTTGAAGATATAGAATATCAACAAAATACATCATAACTATTGTACATATATAATAAGGTTAATTTAACCCGAGTGCAGATCAACGTAATGAAGCATGCACGCATTAGATATTGATCGAGCAGTAAATATTACGTAAATTAGCATTCGATATATTCGATAACACAAGGATTATATCAATGCGCATTATCAAGCATTTTCCCACATTTACATAATTTTGTTATTATGATTATGTTCATTTATAAATATAGAAAATTAATTTCTTGATGCTTTCCAACGAAATAGATAAATAACTGGATTGATAACGCAATTAACAAACGATAGGAGTAGGGCTACCTGGTAAAATTGTAAATTGAGATGATCAGGCGAACTGACGTGAATTCGAATGACCTCGATTTCAACCGGCATCCACAGAGCGGCGAAGGCGAGGACGATTGTCGTCGCAGTCTTGGTGAAATTGACCTGTGCCCGGGTCAGCTTCCTCTGGGGTTGAATGACATCGACATGGCTCACAGTAGCACTGACTGAGTTCAAATGGCTGATTTTCACGATAGATACAACTTGGAACTTTCTTCTGACCAGAGCCCAGCAGATGCGGCCATAGGCGAATGTAAACAGCAGCATTGGCAGGATATACGTGTGCATAATGTACACAATGGCAGATATCTCACGAGAAACTTTGGATCTCCAGGTTTGGATGCGGCATCGACCGTTGACGTCGATGAAGGTGCTGAAAATGTTTGCAAAAATCGGGTGCAGCGAACCTAATACCCAAGACAGGATGACTAGAATACCAGCCTTGCTCTTCGTGAAAGACTTTTGATGAACATTTGGGTGTAGAACCATGAGATATCTTTCAAGAGTAATGAGGATGAGATTGTAGATTGATGCTATTACGAAGCTGTAGAAGAGGACTTCACCGTGAATAAAAAAACACAACAGATCGTGCAGACCTTTCTGGTACAGTTGCAGTGGGTGCATCTTGTAGCTGTGTGTAATTACCAGAACGAACGAGCACCAAAAATCGACAACAGTTTGGTTCACGACTAGCATACCACCGACAGAACTAGCGATTTTTCTTCTCTTTGAGAGGATGTATAAGGTTAAACCGTTACCAATGATACCAGCGATTCCAATAGCCACCACTGCTATTTGATAGGAACGAAATCCTGTCACTGGCACTCTCGAGGGTTCTGCTTCTGCGTCTGGCGAATATGTTGTGAGCTCCATGTTGAGTTCGGTCTTTCTAGCTGCTTGCACTTCTCAGCATGGCTTATGTACATGCATGCTTTCCGATGAACTTCCGTAAATGAGCGCTCGGGATGGAGGTAAGGAAACGTAAGGTTTCCTCAAGGTTGCGTCCAATTTTCCTTGGCATTAATCATATAATGCACCCACAAACATGAGGATTTTCATTAAAGCAAAGAGTTGGGCTGTATTAGAACGAGCTATAATAGCATGTAAGGCAGGACAAAGGCAGGACACACCCGTGCACAAACACATGCGCACCAAAAAAGGGTATCATAAAATATATGACATCCTTTTGTTTTGAAACAGAATCCTTCTGAATGAATCTCATACGTTGTTTCGATATTTATTTTGTTCGGTTCACTGCAACGAGAGAATTTTTTCGGCTACCAAATAATTTTTGCGGTCATTACAAAAAAAAAAAAAAAAAAAAAAAAAAAAAACCTAGGTTATCAAATTTAACCACGCGTGCAGATGAATATACAGAGTGGGTCAAAAGTAGTCCATCTACTCCATGTTGAAAAGAAAAACTCTAAAATTTGCTAAAATGTATCAGTTATTTAAAAAAACGAACTACCTAGCTGGTATGGATTGACTATGTTATTCTGTGTCCATTCATGCAGAGAAATCAAGTAAATATGCCATGATGCACCTTTTAGTGATCAAATATTTAATCGTTTTGGAAAGTTTCTACGCACTATACTTAAGACCGAAAAAATATGTACACGCACTTGTTCTTACTCAGCCATCAGTGGGAGTTCCTCCGTCCTGAGTTCTAATATTGTCCATTTTAATCATTTATGCACAAAGCTCGCGGTATACCAAAGGACCGACTCCTTAGTGAGGATCTCTCTTTCCGCTCAAATTTTTCTATTGATGACGCCACCCAACATATAGGTGGCTTATTAAGGGATCTTATCCGCCTGCGAAATAGCAGCGGATTTATCACTGATGGGTGGACGAGGGAGGAGTTCAACTCCCTCTTAAAGTCATTATGCTGCGAGTAGAGTTTTATACTAGAGCTGTTCATCGCTTGATGACATGTCGGACTGAGTGTCGTTTTGGTATGTTTGATTCTTTGGTTTTTATTTTTATTTTTCTTCTCGTTCTTTCTTACATGATTATGTTGTACTTGTATACCACTTGTGCATATATCTCATTAAAAAAAATATATCTTGAATGAGGGAGGAACATTTAAATGCGAGTGGTGATTGATCGCGAAAAAAAAAACAAAATCAGATGAGCCCCTGAACGAGCATTAAGGAATGTGATCTTTAGTACGGCGCTTCAAAACTCTGTTTTGATTTTGGAGATAAACATTAGTGCTACTGCCACAATTATATCCCCCTCAAACAATACAATAATACGAGAGTGTTGCCTCATTTATGCGTTCAATGAAGCTTATATTCATGGTCCGTGTTTGCTGCCCAAAGTGGAAATATCCGCAATCAGAGATTAACTACTTTTGGTAAACCCCTGTCCCATATCCCGTAAACATGGCTGTCTTGAACCAGTCCTAGCTCGATCTGAGCTCCCATGAATTCCCAGTCCTGTCGGTTTGCTGTCACTCTTAAGCATCAAGAACGGAGTCAATCAATGTAAGACTTGGTTTCTTCTGCCCGACGACGCACATTTGTTGAGTGTTCGATGCACTGTATCCGATTTGGCGGTTTGTGACTCTTATATCAACTACACGCTCCAGAAGGCTGGATACTACCCTCCAGGAAGCCGTCAGCCTTCTCAGAGTGTAAAGTGTTCAAAGGTTTGATGGCTTTTGAGTAAAGCACTCGTTGGAGTATCGGTTCAGTCAATTTCATCGGCTATCAAAGTCATCTTGTCATGGGTATACTCGAAATAATGTTTACCAGGTCTTGTAGACCCAAACATGGATTAACTAATTATTAAGCCAATAATAGATCGTTGCGTTTCTTTTGCACCTAAGTATAGTTAATCGAAGGCCTACTGTATTAGTCTGCCGAAGGCGTGGAAAGCAAATCCGACAATATTTGTCTGATCAAGATGACCGCAAAACAATCGCCAACAATGGTAATTTCCAAAGTCTTGTACATGCTACAAGTTTA
>KB310082.1:249603-262196 GCA_000328365.1 Capitella teleta
CCATTAAACTGTTGTGCATGGGGCACCCCACCTGTTCCAATAATTCTGCTTTACGATATCCAGTAGAAGTAACGCCACGACCTTTCAATCAATAAATCTTTCGCTTGCAAATTCAACTTTTCCGCTTGGCGCCATGTTGAAAAATGAAATTTTTGTCTCACCTCTGAAACTAGGTCAACTCAGCGCCGCTCTGCGCATGCGCGAAAGGTTATCAGCACATCAGTTTGTTGAAAAGTTGAAATAAAATTGGAGTTATGGAGACCTAATATAATGTGCAATGTGCAACGATGTGGGGGCCTATTGCATTGCTTTGACCTGAAAAAACTAAGCCCTGCGTCAAAGACTCCAGACTCTAGAGCTCCTGGGAACTCGCGGAGAAGATCTGATCACGTTAATTAAGAAATAGAACTAAGACCCTCGATCTGATCGATAGGAAGATCAGCTAGGTAGTGAATTTCAAGAGTTCTCTTGTAATTAAGTTCCTTATTTGAGATGGCCGGTTTCTTTGAGTTTACATAACTGTTCTATATAACTATATGGCCCTTCCTTTCATCACCAGTCAGGAGACCCTTGAACATTCAATCCAGATGGAGGACGCGGCGCATAGGCTTCCGGCACCACAGACAGCAGCGCCATGCAGACCAGAAAAGTAAACTCAAACTCCATGAATCAACGAATAAAAAACTATCGAATGTCGATTCACAAGAGAATTTGAGAATGATCATCCACCCAAACAAATCACTTTAATATGTATCTATGTATGCAGTTTATCGATCCTGTCATCTTGGAAATGTTCGAATCAAAGATACCTGGTCAAAAACGAAATATTCGAGTAAATGTATATACACAATTTTGTAATATACTTATGACCTTTATTGACACTTTCACTCTTAAGAGAATAATTGATGCAAGTACTGCATGCTGACCTCAACTAAACTTCAGCCCAGCCATGTTCAGCAATAAAAACTTTGTTCTTAATGTCATATGTAAATGGACAATATTACGATACACGTTATGATTATATCAGTATCAAATATATCATGCAGTATGTACTGATCGAGTATCACAAACCTACCCCCCCCCCCCCACTAAATTCCCCCTCCTTAAAAAGGGGTGGGGCGGGGTACGATGAGGTATAAAAACTCCCCATGCACACGGATAGACCCACACTTCAAATAATTGTGCGAATAATATTAATTTTAATTATATAATCCGCATACGGTACGTGTTTGCCGCACTAAAAATAATAATATGGGGAAAAGGAGAGGATATCGTGATGTAATCAGCTGTAACATGGATGCGCAGTAAAAGTGTTATCGATGTTGATCGAGATCGAGAACGCTCGGATGATAATTCGCGAGGCTGAATTTCCAAGGCGCAGTTATCAAGCGTGCTGAGTCTCGCTGACTCAGCAGAATTTTCTTCTGCGACGAAGCTTCTCCATCCCATATCGACCGAACTTGCCAGGCGCCGGCGGGCAACTTGGATATCGAATGCTAAAATCGCACAAGTGCCAACGTGTCGGATATATTCTTGGATATTTTGCAGAGACCAAACAGACGCTGCTGAAATCATTCACCAACAAAATCAATATTACATAATTCAATTGTTAGCACAAAACCTAAACGTTCGTACTGTGTGCGTTTTTCGAGCCAAATCATCGGAGTGCGAACTTTGACCGCGTTGACCCCAATGTGAAGGCCGTGAGTTGTCTGCTGATCTGAAAGTAGGGCGTGGACCAAAGGTAAATTTATCCACTAAATGATCGTAATTGCTGATGAAAAATGATCCCAACACCATCCTTGATGTATTATGCAGCCCCTCTGTGAAGTAAGTGTCGTTTTGCGAGCTTTTTCAAGGCCAAAATCGCAATCTTCTGTCACGATGTCGCAGAGCGACTCCGCATTTCGCTTGAAGTGGCTGCGTGGCAAGAACTTGCTGAATCATCAAATACTCCTGTATATTTGTAAACATTGCGTGACTCATCGTTTCTTTCGAAGATTCCGTAAGTGGCATGCGTCTTTGTTCGTTGCTTATGCACATCCATCGTTACTAGGAAACATTGTTGTGCAAAGAGAAATAGCGACCGGACTTGGGTTTTTATATATTATACGGTGACGTTCTGATTCACTCACTCCGCAACCGACCTCAGCTTCCGCAACCAACTTCTACCAATTGAATTGAGCGACTACCAGACTACGTAGGAGGAAGTCGACTTAAATAAAGGAAGGATTTTACATCGTTCCCCAGTCAGCTATTTTAGTCTCCATCAGGCGTCTATATAACCACGCAGTCACGCTTTTGGCATTCTCTATCTAAATTTGAAGAGATAAATTGAGCATCCGCTGCACGCTTCATCACGTTCATCTTCAAGTTCTTGAAGCTGTGAAATATCAAACTTGACAAGTTGGACTTGTGTGTTTATAATTATATCTGTTCTTCAACTCCCGTTATCAATCAGTGAAATACCGGCTTTCATATGGTTCTGCAAAGTGATACCGAATCTGTTCAGGTAATTTTATTCATTTTAATTTAATTACGTGTATCCTAATTGAAGCCCAGCTGTTTTGATCTAAGCCTGTATGGCGTACCAAGTATGCAGCTGTTTCGGCGTGCCCATTTTTCATTTTGGTGGAAAGGTTTTAATTCTGTTGATTGTTTAGAGTCTGGATAACCAGAGCTTTATTTGGAATTTGGACTGCCTCTTTGTGAATTCCTACTTATATCAGCCTTGTGGTTTTTCTTCTTCATTTGTGCTTTAATCAGCAAAATCATGCCCAAGATAGCTGATATACTACAGCGAGCCCCATGAGGTATACGGACCTCGCCCGAGAATCTGTGCTATGCCCAAGAGTATTTTTGCAGCTGAGCAGGTTAATTTGGTTTCATTTTGACATTATTTCCTAGTTCTTCAACAAGGTACATTATTAAAATTTATTATTATGGTGTCGGTATTATTTTTTATTTTTAGGATGCAGTACCATATAGAATTATAATGAGTATACTCTATAGGCCTACATGTATAATTATATTTCCTTATAAATATTGGTACAGTAGGTACATTTTAATTCAATATTCTACAACACTTGTTATGTTTATCCTTGTGGATCTATAAGCGACTTAACCCACTCAATGCTACCATGTCCCAGTACTACTCAAGAAAACGAAAAGTTGGTATTTTTTTCAATGACCCATTGTCTGGGACCTGATTTTTTTTTCCAGTCTGGTCCTGTAAATGCTATTTGTGTATTAAAGACTTAGCGAAAACTCAGCATGAATTTTATCATCCAAGAAGTAGTTTTGTATTTTCTATCAGCTCCCCTTCCTTTGAATACTAGTATGATGCTGAAACATCCTTGAACTTGAAGCTTATCATTTTCTTAAAAGGAAGTAAATTTTTATAATTTTCATTTTTACAATATGAAGTGAAGCTTCCAGGATGCTCTACACTTGACACAGTTATTGCAATTAGTTCAAACTTTTGCACATAAAAAGTGAATGAGATTTTGCTATACATGTACGTCTTAATAATTGCTGCCATAGGTATCGTTGTTGCTTGACTAGATTGGTCACTGGGCTACATGTATACCACTTACAGTCTACTTTCGTGTAACCAGGGAAGTTTTGTTCAAATTGATTGCTAAAATAATGAATTCTAATTGCATGGTCATATTAATAATCAACAAGAGCAGCTTCAATGTAATTCGGCCGTGATGCACTCATGCTGTGAAACAGCACAACATAGAGGACAATTCTATGATCATTCCCCTATTACTAGTAAGAATATGGCATTCTGAGCAAACTATTCGTTCATTATTGGAACTTCCTGAATTCTAATGTTTTATTGTGAAGTCTGTTTTCGAGAATCTGTTATGTTCCATACAGATGATGCAATATTAGAACTAGGAGAACAAGTTCATGTACTGTTAATGATTTATTTTGTGAATGTTTAGGTCGGGTTGCTTGTCTCCCCATATAATTAATACTTCAACCGTTCTCCACATTTATTCTGCAAAATAGCAAAATTAACAATGTTAAATTCTTGTTGCTAAGGTAATCTTACTGCTACTAATTCCCTCTCCTTGGGTTGCAGCCAGCGTTGCTTACCTTTCGGCATTCTTCACGTTGTTTGCATTGTTGCATCATATTCTTTTTCAACATTCCAAATGCTGTGAAAGAAAAAGTTGCTGATATGCAAAAATACGTAATGGTGGCCTAAATTTGTCTCAACTATTGTATGTTTGAACACAGCATTTATAATTATTTGCTCGTGTAGACTATAGATCATCCATGTTGGTCATATTGAACGTAGGTCTGATTAAAATGCACTCGTACTCTTTCCAGTTCACCACGCCCATCGCCCCATGTGATTAATGACAGTTATATTATTATTTTAGCGCACAGGAGATAATGAGCCCAATGAGCCCAAATTTTGCCTAACTACTAAGTATAAATTACTTTATCAGTTCGGCCTTTTCTTATCTCGTAGCTCAGCTAAAATAAGCTGCCAAGTCATGTTTCTGCGTGGTTCCCGAATTAGGACAACCCTCGTGCGTCGCTTGGCAACGAAGGCCGACGCTAGACGCGTCGGTGGACGAGGCGTGAAGCAGCTCTGATCGAAACATGAACACAGAGCGGATGTTGCAGAAAAGCATCTCGAATTTATGTCCCTTCACTCCCTCAGGTTATTCAGAATTAGTTCATCTGAGTGAGGTTAATGGTCATAAGCACGCTTTCTTATTTGGGCTTCCCCATTATACATTGTTAGTGCTGTGCTACAAAGCCGGGATAGAAGACGGAGGTCCTGGGAGGCTTGACCCTCTCGTGCTGCGACCTTCTCGTGATACGGTGCTGTGTTGAGCATGGTGCATCCACGCTCAGATGGAGTGAACTTGGTAGCACTTGAGTTCAAGTGATTTTAGCACTCGATCGATTAAAAGTTCAGTAATGCCAGGCAAAAAAAGGCTGACTCAACAGCAGCCCAATAGCACGACAGCAGATCGGATATTAAAAGCCTGTACTTGGTCTATATGCGAAGGAGCTCGAGGTCTTATATAAAACAGCGATCGTTTCGCTGACGTTTTTAGAAGGCAGTTGCTTTAAGCACGACCTAGCTGTTGTCCGCCGCATATTTGCACGATCTCAGTGATCGGTGGTTTCGATGAGTCAGCGGGTATTCCCCATCGTGCCTGGCGGATTCCTCGGAAGCAGCGACTTGCTCTCTGTCGTGCATCTAACAGCGTGACCACCTCCACCTTCCTCCTCCTGCTCCTGCTCCGCCTCCGCGTGGTCTTCGCTTGCATAAGCGTGCACCGGCTGACCCGGTTATTCTTATGCGTCAGCTTCGTCAACAAAGCACTTTTCACTTGCTGACTTCGGAATGAAAATATTTGTGGCTGATTCTGGGAATTGGACCACGTCGGCTGATGATCATTTCCTTTATCTGATCACTGCTCAGTCTCTTTGTGCTTCAGTGTTCATATGAAGTTACAAGCGAACGCAATCTCTCCCTGTCACCAGTTTATTCTTTACTCTTGATATTATGGTGCGTGACATGTGTGGTTTGGATTCATTTTTACCTGCGTGTTCATTCACTTGATTGTTGCATTTTCGTTCATTGTTTTTGTCTTCTTTTTCAGGATCTTCGTTGGTTTGATCGGCACTTGGTCATGTATGACAGAGAGGATGACAGCCCTGTTGGATCGCAGTCCGATTCATCGTCATCTTGTGATGAACCCCTCAATTTGGTACGTTTATTTCAACTTTCTTACTTTAAAAAAAAAAAAAAAAAAAATTATCAGATTGTTCTTGACAGTTTTGTCTTCTTAATTCATGTGTTATTGATCATGACTTTTTTTTTTTTTTCTCTAATAATTACTCAGTGAAACCAATTTTTCATCTCCAAACTTCCAAGAAAATGTCCCTTTACTTTTCACTTTTTTTGTTGTTGCTATTTTAGAAATATTTATCAGTTTTGTGATTTTTATCCTGAAAAATCATATTGAATTTCGCCTCTACAGGTCACCAATAACAAAGGCCAGACCCTGAACGCCTCATCGCTCTCAGACGACCAACTGATTGCGTTAAGTGTGCGTGAACTGAATCGTGTATTACGCGGCCTCACCCGCGATGAAATTGCAAAGTTAAAGCAGCGCCGGCGTACTCTGAAGAATCGCGGCTACGCGGCAAGCTGTCGGGAGAAACGTTTAACGCAAAAGGAAGAGTTAGAAATGGAGAGAGCAATACTTCGAGACGAAGTGGAGCGGCTACGCCAAGAAAATGATGATGTGAGGAAAGAACTGCACTCATTGCGTGGCAAATACGAGTCACTGCAGGAGTACTCGGTGGGGAACCCTGTGACACGCATGAAGGTGGAAGTGTTCAAAGCGGAACGGGCGTAATCGCCTTCCCTCTGCTCATCATTCATGGCAGCTCCACCCCTTCTGTTCCTCTCTTCTTCTTCTTCTTGTGAATGCTCTTCATTAATTCTAATTTTAATCTGTAGGAAATTAGTTGAAATAATAATCAGTATTTTACTTCTGCACAAACTGAGTTTGACATGTCCTCGACAAATATTATTTATGCATTATTGTATTGAGTGGCCTGGTTTTTTTTTTGGTTTTTTTTGGAAGCACTTCCAAGTTTTAACCCCCCATCTTCGATTGCCATCTCCGTTTATGTCAACAAATAGTGAATCCCCTCTCGAGACGAATATATAGATCTAAGAATCAATCATTCTTAATTCTGCGTCTCGTTCAAGCAACATTCCTTTTTACGATTCCATTCCGATTTGAATCAATTAATTCTATCATGGAATTTTTGTGATTTTTTTTCTTCAAATCTTCTGAATTGTTACTGAATCACTTGGTGCCTTAGGAATTCTTTCTCCCGTTGTCATGATTCTTCATTTGCACAAATCTCAGGTCGTATTTCATTAATTCATTTAGGTTAATGAGGTTGTCATATTTTGTGGGTCCTCCGAATTTAGCAAGACATTAGAAACTTTTTTGTTCTGTGAAATTTCAATAATCAAATTCGAATTTGATTTCCTTAAAAGTCTTTCTAACCATCTGGAACCAACCATCATTTTTTAATGCATTGTTAAAAATGCCTCGTCTTGCCGTGAATCTCGTCTTTGCGGCCTCTCGTTAGTTGTTTGACCCCCGAAGCTCAACAAAAGGAAAATTATCGAGTGAAATTTCTTCCTATGTTCATCACTTGTATATCCATGTTTTTGTCTTTCATGTTAAGCTTTATCTTTTCAGGATCATTTAATAATTGTTATTTTATTGACATCTACCCGTTGACCATATCTCTAATCGTTGAACTGAAAGTGTGTATGTTCTGACTAAGGAGGTGGTTTTCATTAGATGCAATTTGAACATGTACTCAAAATAAAAGGATTGCATATCCCTTTGTTATCACTATTGTTTGTGACCTCTGTTCTTTCCTCTGTTTTCCCAGGTCATTCTAGATTGCAACAGTGCTAATATCAAACTAATACGAAGTAATAAGTATGTATATGTTAGCCTGTGGGTATTTTTCTTCTGAATGTTGCAACATAAGAGTCATATTTACATAGTGCATGCTCAACATCATAACAATACTAAAGTAATTTATGCTGTAATTCCACTACCCCCGGTAGGTAATAAGTATGTATGTTTGCCTGTAGCCTAGGTTTTTTTCTTCTGTTTGTTGAATTGAATAATATTCTGAGCAACATGGATTAACGCAGTGAAAATAGTATGGGCTTAAGCTGTTAAGTGGATGGCTGACTCCATTTTTATGACACTGACACTCAACTTGAACTTCCTCAAATTAGCAGGGCACTAGTACGACCCAGTACGTGATCGATAGCTATCGGGGAATCATAACGCATTCTTTAAAACGAAATGTGCGTATTATGTATCTCGACCAAAGTCGCTGGCGGTTTCAGAAATTTTGATTGACAAAGTTGAAAGTAAAAACAAAATTTTTAGTTGTTTCAGTTAGTCATCAAGTAATTCTTTGCGAGATGACATTTAATAAATATTGAATAAATCATGCGCCTTGGCATCAATCACAAAATAAACGTTGAACCGAGATTTACCCGTGTCAAATGAGCTATCAATGTTATCTCATTTAGTGATTCACTCACTCAGCACTGCCACTGGTCAATAATTACACGGCATGTCTTGTGTGCGGTACTTATTATTTTACGAGTATTGGTTGCAGTTGAAGCGTTCATAGTTGTAACTGTTGCACAAAATGACAAGGTTGATCACAAGGTAGACGCAGAGACGTTTCCCCAGAGGGGTTGAAGGCATGCTAGCTGACATACTACAGCGAGACAAGGGTGTACATTGAATCATTGACCTCGCCCGATTTATCTGTGCTCAAGGCATGCCGACATCATGATCATAATTTTTTTCATGAATTCTAGTTACCAGTAACCCAACACACTGACCTCAGAGCTGCTCTTAAGAAATCATACCAGCTGTTTATTAACAACAGTGGCTGGCTAGCAGCTGGTTGACTGCCAAATCGGCTTGTTAACTGCTGCACTATTTGTGGCTGGCTGAGTTACTTGCAGTGGGTTAAGATGAGTCAGATCAGCTTGTAAAACGTAAATTAAAAAAAAAAGTCTGGCACTCTTGAAGACTGTCACTGGTACAGAAATAGGAACATGCGATAAAATATCATGCATTTCTGTGTGTTTTTTCCGCTCACAGCAGTCATGGCATCTTCCGTCACGTGTGGCTTCTGTCAAAGAGGAAGAGAAGCACAAAATATTTGTGGTAAACTCTGGAAGAACACATCAAAGAAAGGTGACGTGGTGGCTGCCCATCACAAGTGCATGGTGAGCAACTCTTACCCACCTATTGGTCTCCATCTCAGTTTCCTTTTAGCAATACTCATCAGGACTTGCGCAGTATCTCAGTTATCCTGAGTTTGGTGGTTTCAAAGTGAAAGAGGTCCGAAAGGAGATCGAGAGAGGTCGCGGTCTGGTGAGTTATGATACCAGCCAATTTTGAAATTTTTGACTTGATGTCTTTTAGAAATGCAACCTGTGTAAGGGCCAGAAAGACAAAGCTATGCTTAGAGGCGCTACATCCGGTTGTGCTATCAAGAAATGCAGTCAGAAATTCCATTTCTACTGCGCTACGCAGAACAGCAAAGCTTTTACCAAACGCATGGAAATCACAGATCATGAAGGAGACAATGTCGTCTGTTACAGGTAAATCTCTCTTGACCATCCCCTGATTCTGGAAGTTTTTTTTTTTTTTTTTCTGCAAAAGGGTATACTGTTCAGAGAAGCATTTACAGCAGGATGAGGCACAAATGAAGAAGGATCGCACAAGTGGGTTCATGACCTTTCAGTTTCGCTGCGTTTATTTACTATTTATCTCAGAATACCGCTACGCAAGTGACAGTGAAGGTTATAGCCTTTCCGAGGAGGAATCTGAGGATGATGATATTTCTCCACCGATGCCTAAAAGATTCAAGAAAGGGGAAGAGTCCCTCACGAATGGACACAGTGCTGGAGATCAGATGAGTCAGTCACCAAGTGATGTATTTCATTTCCATGGAAAGGGGTGTTTTTGTTATCATTTTGTTAGAACCATGTGTTCTTTGTTTTGTCGAGTGCCAAGCTATTCATCCAAACACCAAGATTGCTGTTGATGCAATGGCTGCTGAGTTATACGAAGCACCGTCAGATTCTGTTCTCCTTTGGCAGAATGAACGTTTTCCGTTCTTGTTGCCGCGTCACATGATAGCACTCTTCAAAGCCGTTTCCTCTGCCATCCGGTCTGTTGAATTATAAAAAAATCACATTTTTATGCTTTTTTTTTTATGTAGGGATAAGCGCTTTGGTGATCTCAGTCACTTGCTATTCTCATTAACAGAAGAAGATGCAGAATCTTTTGAGAAGAGTGATTCTCAGAGAAACCTGCTGGATGAGCGTAAAGAAGTGCAGGAGAACTTTGTGGCCGCCAAAGAGAACATCGACAACTCGGAAGTCGGTCGACTGAAGAAAATGAAAGACTTGCGAACGTGGGTCATGTTCGTTGTGCTGAACTCAGCGCTGGACCCCACTGGGAAGCTGCGTCAAGAACTTCTTCGGCACCATTGCTTATTCCGCTGGAGCGAGACTTCCCTCCTGAAGAGCTCCTTTGAAGGGTTAGCCATCAGCTCAGAAGACAGCAGAGAAACCGAACTGCACACGCTGCAGACGTACCTCACTGAGCTCGCTCCCTCCATGCGAATCGAACGATTCCCTTCGGATGCTTTCCTCCTTTCTTCGAATCCGCTCTCCGTCACGGAGCTCTTGGTCACTCACTTTGAACCCCTGCAGGACTGCAGTAGTGACACGCTCATTGCGTTCATCGGCCCGGTCGAGTCAAAGTTACTTGACCACAGGGGTCTGGTTGTCAGCTGTATGCAGTGGTTGGTTGAGGAATATGTCGTCAAAACCAACAGCCGAGTGTTATGTGTGTTTGATGTTGGGGTTCAGTATGACATGATTCGAGCAGTGGACATGCTCTGTGAGCTCCCAGAGGGTGTTGATGTGCAAATCCTGTCCAGCCTCAACCCGGAGACTGACCCAGTGACCTGTCTTTTAGTTGACCTAACGTGGAAGTCAAATTGAAAGACTTTCTGCAGCATCTCATTGTGACGCAGCAAATGATTTTTTTTTAAACCTTATAATTGTATTTTTCTCCCAGTAGGACTTTTTTTTTCTTCTCTTTTACAGAGGAGGAATTTAAGATATTTTATTTATCAAGTTTAACCATAACCATGTGTTGTCAAAAGATTTGTTGTACTTCTACAAAATACCTTATGTTCATCAGATTTGTTTTCTTCTTCTCAGCTTCCTGTTGTCAATGTTTAAAATTTATGCTCCTTGCGTATGTTTGCTTACAATGTGGCATATATTAAATAAAAGAAATTTTTCTTAGTTTTATAATAATTTATGATCTTATATATTTTTTATTCTACTCCCTGAGCTCTTAATTCATGTAATTCATGGGATAAATTATCATTACGTACTAGCGCTTTACCCGTGATTCTTCAAAATAGTTGTATGGATTTCATGCACTTGTTTTTGGGCCCATCTCTTTATTTAAACATAAAGTGAAAAAAGAAAAAAAAAAAATATATATATATATATATATATATATATATATATATATATATATATATATATATATATAGAGAGAGAGAGAGAGAGAGAGAGAGAGTGGGCCAAAAGTAGTCTATCAAAGATCTCAATGCTTTTCAATGGAAATACACTATTCTGAGAAAGTGTTGCAAAACATACTGCAGTGTAAAAACCACGCTATAAGAAGGAAATACTTGATATGGTTAGTTTAAGGTGTCATGCTGTTATTCCTATCATTTCTATTCAATTTCATCAACATTTATGCTGATTCATCTCAATTAATAGGGTGCACTTATCATTCCGCGATATTTCCACTTTTGGCGGCAAACGGGGCCCCGGACCATGCATAAGCTTCATTTAACACATAATTAAGGCAACGCCCTAGTACTATTTTTTTTGTTTGAGAGTGCTACTGTTGTGACAGTAGCACTATTGTTTATGTCCTAAATCAAAACAAACCAGAGAGTTTGTATTGAAGCGCCATCCAAGAGATGGCATTCCTTAATGCTCGTTCAGGGGCTCATCTGATTTCGCTCTCTTTGTGATCACTCACCACTCACATTTATATTCAAAATTCACATTTTCATTCAAAATTGAATCTTTACTTGATTTCTTTGCATAAATGGGCACAGAATAACATTCAATTCATCTTCTTCTATGTGCCTTGTTTATGAGCGTTGGCGATTATGGCTCGATACCGCACCCTGTCTCCCACAATATGCAGTGTATTGATGGGCTCTTCAATTCAAACTGTGTGTTTTAACTTGGAAGGCATTACATGACCAGGCTCCTCACTATCTGTGCAATATCCTAACTTTTTATTCTTCTGAACGCAACCTCCGCTCAATCGACCAAAGAGTTAAAGTGCCAAGCGCGAGAACACACCTGCCGACCTGGGAAGACGCGCTTTCCAGCGTGCCGGACCGAGCTTGTGGAATCGGCTGCCATTTTATCTTAGAACAATTGATTGTCTCGATGCTTTTAAATCTGATCTTAAACGTTTCTGTTTTACAAAGCTTTTTAACTATTTTATTGTAGGCCTACATCAATTTTTACCCACTGTTATTAGCGCATTGAGTGGTACATGTACCAGAAATGCGCTTTTACATGTATAAGAAATAAATTTTATATATTATTATTCTCTTAACCAGCGACACAAACAATCAGTGGTCTTCTCACGTTGCCTCCCTCTACTTCTCTTTCCTTGGATCTTTCCTGTTGTAACCAGGTGTTCTAGGTCAATCCATATACCGTTTAGTTATTTTTTGGAATAAATGATACATTTTAGCCAATTTCAGAGGTTTGCTTTTAACATGGAGCAGATAGACTACTTTTAACCCACTTTGTACAACTACTTAGACATAAAAAAAAACACACCATGAGACAGAAACAAATATATAGACAGACAAATTTAACTAACAAAGTGATATAAAGAAAAAAAAACTGTAAT
>KB310082.1:276624-289118 GCA_000328365.1 Capitella teleta
CTGGTCTGTAGTCAGCTGGAGCGGTTGTAGGGAACTCATGGGCGCCGGGTGCCAAATATACATATCTTTACTCATACACACAAGTGCTGAGGCGGACGGCGTTGCAGTTGGCCGCTGCATTGGCTCTGTGGATGGTTCCCTTAGCAACTGCTGCACACGCGGGGAAAACCTCAGTTTCTGGGACAATGCCTTTCCTCGGTGTAACGGAAGCAGTATCACGTGGGCCGTCTGGATTTTTTTTTTTTTTTTTTTCTTTTTTTTTTCTTTTTTTTTATCTGGCTGATACTTTAGCCAAAAAGGCCCTTTTTTCAATCAATTTGGCTGAACTGCCTGTGCCGGCTTCAGACCTGAGATGTCTCACCAAGAAGTACATTCGCAGTCGATGGCAGCATGAATGGGAGGAGCAGCATAATAATAAACTCCATTCCATCCACGCAACAATTGGACCCTGGCCTCCATGCCAGAGAGAGAAGAGGAGAGAGGAAATCGTGCTTGCGAGAATCCGTATAGGGCACACCCACTACACGCACGGCTATATCCCTCGGGGTGATGACCAACCAGAATGTGTCGCCTGTGTGTGCCCTCTAACAGTGCAACACATTATCATTGAATGCGCTGACTTCTTGCACATCAGGTGCAAATACTTCAACGTCACATCCATGCATCAATTATTTAACCAAGTACACCCATCTAAGATTTTATCCTTCCTGAAGGAAATTGGAATGTTCTTTCTTTTATAACTCCAGTGATTATGAAATCAGTTTTTTTCACTCTTGCCAAGCTAAATCCTAGAGTTAGTTACTCCTTCCGAGCTGTGTCAGCCTTGATTTTAAGTAACTGTTTTCACTTTACTCTTGCGATGTTAGCCTTTTACTATTACCTTTCTCAACAAATCATTCAAACCTAGTTGACACCATACAACACTACCCTGTGTTGGTGTGCCGTAAAACCCCAATTTCCTTTCCTTTCCCTTTGGCATGCAACTTTGGAAAAGTGGAGAAAATTGATCCGGCCAAAATGTCATACTCTGACGATGTAAGATAAAACTTGTTGTGCAGCGTTGCTATATCATCAATGAACACTTGCAGAACATCTTCTTTGATGGTAGCTGCACTGTTTTCCAAAACCATGTTAAATTAACGGTAATATACTGGCAGCACAGTTGCCAGTGCACTACCGTATATGGAACGGTAACCTACTGTAACATTAAAACACTCAGTTCAGTATAACTAACAGTAGTGTAGTGTTGAAATGACAGAGCCAAAAGTGTAGCCATAGCGGTCATGTACTGTTGCAACAACTGTCGTGTACTGTGCTATTCTAACACTACTCCACTGTAAAGCTACCATTCATCTACTGTTGATTTTACGCTTGCTGGACATACCCTTACATCGAACAACCCTGAAAGCATGTGATAAAATCAATGAAACAGATAATAATGGAGATGAACGTTTTGTTTATTGTCAAGTACATGTTGTAATAGATATGAACGGAAATAAAATGCATGAAACCACCGTGAAAAATTTATAAAAAATAAAATTATAAAAATATGAATAAAATGCAGAACAACCACTGGCTGAGAAAAACCTAAAATAATGCATGTAAATCATGGATTAGAGATAATACTGGTAAAAGTAAATGCAATTTTAGAAATAAAATGCAGAAGACCCTGGTTTATAAAAAATTATAAAATAAAAACCACTTGCAATAAAATATATGAAACACTGTTTAAAAACAAAAGGAATGAGGGGAATTTTTTCTTATATTAATGCAGAAACAAATACCGTGAACCACATCATTGGGGAGAGGTCCACTCAAATTCACTCAAGATTTCAAAGAGCGCGCGGACTTTTGGGTGAATCCCTCCAACCACCTTCCCAACAATCTATGAATCATAATGCACAAAGTTTCAAAGTACAAAATATACATGTAAATCATACATGAATTTAATACTAAAACTAAGCTTAGCAAAGGCCCAGAGGAAGAGTTATAGAGGCCTAAAATGTCAAGCCCAAACCTCCAATACGGTCAATAATTATTTAAAAAAGTATGTGCCACGCAACTTTCATGTGATATCAACGGTAATCCACCGTACTTCCCACATGGAATTCAAACCTGCATTTTATAAAGGGAAACTAGTTCATAAATGGTGTCAAAGAATAATATTTTCTCATTTTTCTGGTGCCAGAATACCAAACAGTTGTTATGAAAGGTAAATTTACTGAGCAGAATGAGATTTTTAGCGTATGATGGGGTAATTACTCGGATTCTTCGCAATGTGCTTGCCAGTGCTGCCGCGTGTCCAAGTCGAAAGGCTGGTCGTTTCGTTTCAGTAACTTTCATCGAGATTTCCAAAAGCTGCACAACTGCTCCCTGTTTGGCAGTATTTTACTGTTGATTCAAACAACTGTCATGCACCGTTGTTATTCTACAGTAAATGAATGTTGTTCCTACATCTTTGGAAAACAGTGTGTTATAGGGCACTCTTCAGCACTCACTAGCACAAGCCTTGTGCGCGTAGGGAGATTTTGAACAGGAAATTTATACGATAGCGGAATTGGTACTGACGCTTCTGGCGATGTTGCAATGCTCCTGCATGTAGAACAAACAATTTAATCAAGCTAAATCTCTTTAACCCTGACCAGTTGCCTGTGCAAAAAAATGGAACGCATTAAAATAATATTGAGCATGAATTGTCAAAAAAAGTACTGGTAGATGAAATAAAACTCACCTCCCTCCCTAGAATAAAAAAATAAAAACAGGAAAATACCAACTAGAGGATCGGGCGGCAGCAGAACCAGATGGGGTTGTGAGTAGAGCGGATGGGACAAAACCTCCTCTCTGCTGCTCATGTGCAAATAAGACATTAATTAAACCATGTTTGTCGACATAATATTATTGCGTTGATAGACATTAAAATAATATACTCTGAAATCAGCTTAAGTCCATAATTACCCATATCATTTTCTTGAGACGGATCAGTGTCGTCCAGGCTCAGCAACACTGATGACGCTAGCTGATAAGATTCGCTGATTGTGAATGAAACACAAAATTCAACAACAATCTCATTACATATAATTATGATGAACTCACATTCTGGCAGAGATGTCGATTGAGGAGTCAGTGGCTGTTGAGGAGGTGGAAGGGTTGATGATGGTGATTGAAGAGTTGGTGGCGAGGGTAGAGGTGGCAGTGGAGTTTTTGTTTTCACAGCTCTTTTTTTTCTTTGTTGCGGGTTGAGGAGGGATGTCATCTTCACTGCAGCTCTCCTGTCTTAGCCTTCGTCTGATTGAAAGTAATGAGTATATGAATGCAAATTGAAATGATTCTTACTTCCTGACTGGTCATCCTGTGACCTCATCAATCTCGGTATCGAGGTCCGACTCAAATGAAGCCATTTGCACTCTTTGCCTGGCATCTTCAATTTTGTCTGTAGAATAAAGGAAATAATAATTATATTCTAGAACATAAACCTAATTGCATTTAGAAGTTACCAAAGGATTTCAAGTTCCGGAATATATAAACCGACAAAACAAGTACAAAATAGCAACAAGAACACAATACAAGCAAATCTAGCAGTTAAACTACTCGTTATTCACGACCTATTTGTGATGTATTGGCTCCTTACTGGCTACATACATGTGAAATGTGCCTGAACCACCTGTACAAAACCGGTAGAGTACTGTAATGGCCCGTTACATGCATGATTACTGGGTCATTAATACTTGATTAAAATAAACATTCAGTTCTACTTCTCTTTGCTGAAAATTTGGTTGATCTTTTTGTCAAAATAGAGAATGGTAATTAACCAGATATTGGCTGAGGCTGGTTTATTCAAGTGCAATAATGTCGAGACCCCACAGCGTGTTGCAGGGTGACGGATAGTCTCATGTCAGGTGGTGGTAGCTGGGCGATCCATCTCTCGACCACTGCCCCAACGGCATGATCCGTGATGCCGTCCTCCATGTCCTTCCAGATCAGCGAGATGAGATGCGGTGTCATTAATACATAGCCGAGTCTGCTTCCGATCGCCCCTGTGTCGCGAACGACCTTATACATGAACTGCGGAGTGACAGCACCGCGTGTTAGAACAACACTCGCCAGACGGACAGATGTGGGTGCCATCTTAGCAAAAGGGCCGTCTGACGCTCTTCCACACGTCAGCACCCATCGTTGGCACTCTGCTGGTGTCAGCACCACATTGACTTGCACATTGTCAGCGTTCTGGACCTGCCGGAGACCTATGGCCCTGTGGCTGTTGTCATCTGCATCTTAGCCATTAGTTCCTGCGCCTGAGTACCTCCAGTACAACCGCGTTGAGCATCTTCCCTGAGCCTATTGAACGCTGCGGGGGCCACATCACGGGCCTCACCCGTGGTAAAGAAGTTGGTTGTGAACATGCGGTTCACTGTCTCCACAAAAATAATAGAACGGTGTCTCACTTTTGTTTCCATCGGGTGACAAGGCATTGTACACCAGATTCAAACGTTCCAGTTGCTCCAACGATTCCAGCATCTGCTACAATTGATCCATGGCAACATCTCTTATCCCAGGCCATAAATTATTACATGTAGTTCATTCAGAATTTGGCATTGTTTGATGCAGCAAAGATATAAGCTTCTTGGTCCCTGCAATTTCAAACCGTTTAATGTCCAATATTCTGAGATTTGTCCATTTTTCAAATAGGTCGCATAAATTATCAAAGCTTTCTTCCCAGCAGACATGGGTCATCTGGCCCAGACCTGGACTTCATCTGGCTGTTCGTCTGGGCCCTATCTGGCAGCCAGTTCGGGGCCAGATCAATCTTGCTAAACTGGCACGAATCTGGCCCAGGTAAGAGCCATACCAACGCCAGGTACATGCCAGGTTAATTATTAATACTGATAATACTGATACATGTAAATTCATTGACGTAAAATCAGAACCATGTACATGTACAATATAAAACACAATAAATAATTACAAAAATTTATTCTTTGTAAAATTATGTAATATCCTCTAGGCCTTGGTGCAATGTCTTCCTCGCTGTGGTTCGGGCAACTCTTGCCTTCTTTCCTCCCCCCCCCCCCTAACCAATTCATGATTGCATCCTTAATCTCCTTTATGGTCGAGGAGAAGGCCTGGTGTTGGAGAATCGCATCTGTTGAGTGAAGATTTAGCATACAATAATTGTATTTGGATCAAAGATTACCTTGAATGGCTGTAACTAAATGCTTCAGGTCCGAAAAACACCTCTTGTGGACCTGTTCATATGTGCGGTTTGCACCAGGGCGACCACTCCAGCTGTAACCGCCATGCAGCAAGTCGACGCACCATTACAACATAAAGTATCTTCTGTGCAGACTTGCGGGTATTACCTTCACAGTACGAAGCAAGCAGCATCGTCTGAGGAAATTAACTTCAATGAACACATAGATTGTTAGATTGATCTACCAATTCCCGCCTGTGGTGTGCACTTGCGCACTGGTCATTTAGTGCGTTCAGCTCTTCTGCTGTGTTTACAGACAGGTCGAAATTGTTCGAAGGACCAGCGCCATCTGTAAGAAAATGACTTCTTAGATCTTTGAGCTGACTTGGTGTAAGTTCTGCTCGAAGTCGTGGCCAGTTATCGCTCGTTCCTACTTGCAAAATTTCAACTGACTACATCAATATTTGAAACACACAAGCCAAACAGTGGACGGGTATTTTTCAGACAGAACTTTATATTTTTCAAAACATTCGATGCAGTGACAATCACCGAAGTACAATTGGCGCGGGGTGGCGGCGATTGCGGTGGCCATCTTCAGGCGCGCCATCTGCCTCTTCTTCCGCTCCCGCCGCTTCCGGGTTTTGTGGGAGCCGCAGCCGTGGGCCGACCCGAAGTAGCTGCCCTTTAGCATAAGTATCTACAAAGATAATGTATACTTTAACAATTAATACGCAACTATAGTTGCGTGATGCCTCCAACTGTCATCAGCGTGGAATGTTTGCAACTGAAGGTGATGCTTCTGCTGGATGTTGAATCAATCCGTGGGTAGTTGAGTCAAATTCTTTCATCAGGTCTTGTAGATAATTAGGGCGAGAAGTTAGGAGAAGCGTTGTGTTCGCAACTTTGCATGAACCCTCCTCTGAATTAGGTCACGAAGTGGGATGGTATCCTTGTAACCTTCATCGTATATCGCTCTGGTTAGAGTTCATTGCATGCATCCTTCACTTGATCATGGGCTATATCAGGCAGGAGGAGATCGTGAATAGCATTGTGAATGTCTTTATAACCTTGGAGATTCACAGCTTGGCATTGAATAATTTAATCGGTCTCAATTTATATAACACTCGCTGGTGTTGGTGTGCCGTAAAACAACAATTTTCTTTCTTTCTTACAATTTATATACTTATAAAGTCAAACATCTAATGCTATTTCGTATAAACAGAGAAAGACAATAAGTATTTTTATATTACATATATACATGTACTGCAATAAATATATCATTAATATCTCATAAAATTAACGTTGAATCGCGTGGTCGGGAGCGTTTCAACCATGCACAATTACACAGGGAGATGCAGAGCGTGGTTCAATTCAACTCAAATTCTGAAGCCCATTCGAGAACAGTTTCAATGTCTTCCAAGTGAGGATAATATATCTCGCATGTTTTTTTACGTACGTATAATATGAAAACAGAAGAGATGAATCGACATTTATTATACACAGAATCACACAGAACATTTCTTACAAGGAAATTAATGAACTTATTGTATAGTGCACACATACTGAAGCGTCTCATGCGTTCGGATGTAGTGCAACGGGTTTTAGGACTCTTACAGGTCAGCGTGCACTCGTTCTACTTGACCATAAAAAAAAAAAATTACAAAAAAGGAACATCAACAATACAACGAACATTAAAAGTTAAAGCTTGACTTGACCGACAAACAAAAATGTAAAAGTTACTCGTTAACTTGAAAGACAAAAAAAAAAAAAATAATAATAATAATAACATTGAGCAAAATAAAAAAAGATGCATTTCCTGCAGCTACACATACCTTGTACGGTAAAAGCGGAGCTTGTGTCAGGATTCGGTCACAGATAAAAGAACACACCGACCATGACGGCGCTCACCTTTCTGATCTTTAAGTGACTTAGATTCGCTTTGTTTGTTATAAAACTTGTAATTAGGCAACATGTTTGCAATGGTTTGATAGCAATGTCACTATTCCTTGACTCTAAAAAAAAAACAGAAGTAAAACAGAAGATTAGACAATGAATATCGGATAATTTGATAACAATCTAAAGGTTATCCAAACAAAGCAAATCTGGGCGCAGGCCAATCGCCCGGATGTATGTTGATAAAAATACATGAACATGTATGCTTTTTTCTTTCTGTTATTACACAAACAGAAAAAATCACTATTTCACTATAGTCACTATATATTCATTATTTTGAAGCTTTTCATTTGAATTTAGTGTTTCAAATGTTTCCTGGTCCTACGTTTTTATTTCCAATAAGGAAAACCTTGCCTTGCCTGTCCCTTAAACTCCTGATGGAATTGGACAAGGGAGCAGCTGAGTTTCGGTATATCAGAGCCATCCATACCTTGTGATCAAGTGCCAGCTGCGGTGCCTCGTCCCCATCCTATTCCTTGGTGTTGTCTGCCCATTTATTCTTTGGGCCATCCTCTCTTACTTCTCCCTTCAACATATGGTTCCTTGCAGGATCGCGTATTTTTTGCCAGGCCATCTGTGCTTGTGAGGTGGCCAAACCGTTTCCATTTGTTTTGTTTGTTTTGTTTTTTGTTTTGTTTTTTTTTTTTTACTATGCAAGTACCGTAGCTCATAATGCTCGCTCGCCTATGATGTTTTTAATTCTGCCCCTGGTGTCGGTGTTTCTCACTCGGTCGTAATTAATATATAGGATTTTCCTATAACATTTCATTTCGAAAGCTGTTATTTGATTTTGTAATGCAATATTAAGGGTCCACTTGTCTGGTGCATAAAGAAACACTGATAACACAAGGGCTTGGAGGAATCTGAGTTTGTGTTTGACTGTAATGAACTTATCCAGATCTTATTCATATTTACTGGGGAAATATCACCATAATGACAGAACCTCTCATTTCTATGTTTGACTGACCAGTTTATCTCTCCTCAGTTTGAAAACAAAGGCTGCTGCTAAGGATTCATGAATATGACGTCAGACTGGAATACCTGAAAGGGAAGAACAACTGCGTTGCAGATGCCTTGAGTAGATTGCTGATCGACTCAGGAAAACATCGTGGCATTATTCGAGATAACACCATACCAATTCATGCCTTTACTTCGAGCAAGACAGTTTGTGTTATGGCCCAATATGACAGAAAATCTCAGAGCTGTCGAACGTGAGTGCCCATCATGATAAACAGCTCGTCCATCGGTACAAAAGGAACCAATGCTACCCCACGACATTCTATCTAAGCCTTAGGAGAAGTTTGGCATTGATTTCTTCGAGTGGAATGCTAAACTTCTGGTGAATTGAATGATACAGTCTTTGAATTAAATGATGAATCTTCTAGTTGCAGAATACTTCTCGAAATTTCCCGTCATCAGAGCCATGACATCGACATCAGCATCCAAAGCAATCTCTGTCTCGAAAACCATCTTTAGCGAGTACGGCATCTCATCTAAGGTGTTCGTCAATCAAGGCCCTCAATTCACGAGTCTTGAGTTCAAGGAATTTGCTGCTAACATTTGCTGATCTACAGATCCACTCCATTCAAGTCAGGATTTGCCAGTCCCACAGAACTACTCAAACAGTGAAAATAAAAAGATCTGATTCCAGTGAAGCATCGGTTGAGTGTACAACAAGAAAGATCCCCGGAGTCATTGCTTTATTGTTGCCTATAGAAAATTGTTTTTATATTGACGCATTATGTATGAATACGTTATTATTATTTTTATTTTTGTTTGTTTTTTTTTTTTTATTATTATTATTATTATCGAGGCAAAAGGGAGAGGTGAGCTACAAGAGTTGCAGAGAGTCTGGTGTAAGAAGGAACCTATCGCAAACCGGGAACCAGCAACAGTTATCGACAGACCTTCAGACAGTCCAAGATCCCTTATATGTTCAGATATCAATATTTGGTCTGCTACGCACATGCATGTTTAATTATTGTGTTCTGACTGTTCTCAATTTTCATTTAATTATTATTTTTGTTCTTTAATCTGGCATCTTGTATGTGAATATACTGATGTTATATAGTATATTATACTTTGTATAATTTTTATTTATGTTTCGTTCAATTCGAAATGAGGTGATGTTGCATAAAAATATCTTTATTCTATATGAGCTGACAACTCAACTCAATATTATTTCTAAATTCTATTTTGATATACATGTAATTCACTATTGATTTCACTCATTATACCTGTATATAAGTTCATTCCACGATTCATTAAACATTTGAAGCTCGATCGTCTACGCTCATCTTCGTCATGATTACATGTGCTGATCACTACATTATCTGAGAACAATTGGCATATAAGACCCCTGCCTCGACGCAGCTTTGGATAATTAGTACTTTGATTTAGATGCATGGGATCCGATCTCAAGCTGATCATTTTGATGTTTATTCTTTAGTCGATAATATAAGATATCGCGTGGTATTAATTATGTTTGTTTCATCGAATGACACAATAGAACACAGGTGCCAATTACTCTTAATTAGAACATTGACTTGCAGGGCGATGGCCTTGGTTAATTCAGGTAGACTTACCAGGAATGACAAAGATGAAAACAACCACCCTGTTTTAGTTCTAATATTACCTGTAGTACAGGAACTACAAGTATTTTCTGGTCGCCATGCAATGTCTTGAATTTGGCAATTGCTTATTTCGCACCCTGATCGTACGTGTCGTGACCCACGAAGATGATATCCTATTCTCAATTAAAACTCGACATTGAGGCAATACAATTAATGCAGGATGATTCATAAGTCTATTCACAGTATATGGGGACTTTTTGATGTTGCTAATTTGAGTGTTACACAAATGGTACATGTTTTCTCTTAAAAAACTGTATTTATTCTGAATTAATCGTCATTTATAGTTACAAAAAAAAATATTTTATTGTAACTTTCTTTTCAAAATAACGTACGTCATAACCCGCAATATTATTCCATCACAATCATCGGAGCCACTCGACTCGCACAAATGGCCGAATACTCGTTTAAGAAGTGTAGGTGCGATTGTAGTGTGCGGGTTACATGAAAGCATTGAGTATCGGCGTCAATGCTTGAAGAAAATTAGCCTTGTCGTTCCATCGTCATGCTTTGATGTCGACACATACTATATCGTTAATTCCGTATTTTGGGGATATTCAAGATAACATTACCTAATAAATGGCGGTACTGGTTTATAAATTAACCTTCTCCCTATAAATGATAATTATTTTTGGGGTGCTTAGCACGGTTTAAGAGAAAAGAGCATTTCTGTTCCACTATACGATACGTTGAAAATTCGCCATAATACGAGTATTGGGACTACACTTATGAATCACTCTTTACAGGTTACCAACCAATATACGATAATAGGTATTCCCGGTCAGCCCATTGAATCGAATCCCGTTTAAATTTATTGTGTCTTGAGGCTGAGACTAAGATGGGGCCCCATCAGTCACGATTCCAAATTAATAAGAAAACTATTAGCTGCACCTGTCTCTATATGTACATGTATATATTCATGTACACGTATGGCATAAAGAACATCAGATTACAGCATTGCGCGTAAACAGATAAAAGAAGGTTGAACGGGTTAAACGAGTATTCCTGGAATGCACATGGTCAGGTATACAATATACCTTTATGCGGGCACGATCGCACATTCCGAATTTTGCTCCCCAATGCGGGATCATACCACAAAGTTCCTACCAAGCTATACTACACGCGGTTGTAAATAATAATAATATAATAATAATAATAATAATAATAATAATAATAATAATAATAATAATAATAATAATAATAATAATAATAATAATAATAATAATAATAATAATAAATTCTCAACCACCTGAATACCGGAGAAATGTACATTAAGGTACAAACAAGAAATCGATCCAGCTATGTCCGGTGTCCATTGCGTGTCGATCCGTGTCATGGGTAATGAGAGCATCAACGAGCTTGTCAAAGAAGTTCTCTCATTCACCACATGCACTATCAGCATTCCTCAATTCCTCAGCTTTTGAAACAATTGTCTTTTTCATTTTGTAAACAGAAGTGACGAGCTCTGAATATGAGAAATTAATTCGAGTATTCCCAGTGGCATTGATAGCTGATTAAATTGACTGGAATGTTATCTCTTCGAGGGCTTTACTCGAAAGCATTCAGACTTATGAAAAACATGCACTCTAGGGAGGCATGACGTCTTGAAATGTATAATATCCGCGGAGCTGAGCCAAGCGTCACAAACTGCCAAATCGGATTCATTGTACCAATCACAAAACAAAGGTGTCATCGATCGAACGGAAGAATCCAGGGGCCGATTCCAGAAAGAAGTCTTTGCGTGGTCAGCGGGGCTGATATACATATAACGTGAAGCGATGTAATTAAGTTGAGAGTGCTATATTGAGAACATGCTCGTATTCCAAGACCTCCGAGTAGGATGAGAAATGAAGCTTGTTGAAGGGAGTGGGTATTCACTGTTTTGTTGTACACAATTTTTGATCATATTATCACATATTTTTTCATACAGCGGACTTGAACGGAAAACATAGAGTAATTTAGGAACATAAAGGAAATGGGTCATCAGATAAAAAGCGCGGTGAGGTTCAATAGTATCGATTTTATCAAGTTGATCTAAGCATAAAATGAAACCCCAAAAATGTGGNTGGTGATTATTTATTGAACTCGTGATCAAATAATAGTCTATCGTATTTTTTTCAACTAATTAAATAGATAATTAAATAGATAATTAAATAGATAATGAGGACTTCACGTTCTTTCACACACAGCACAAGGATAATATCACCACATTGTTTTGTGTATACTACTTTTAATAAAAAACACAGTGAAATCATCAAAATACTCTTTAATTGTGAGGCAAGATTTATATTTTATGGGAATCCTGGTGGTTAATAAGTTGTAGAACAATGACCGTATAGGAGTATTCGCTTCTGGAATGAAAGAGAATATGTCCGCCTTATGTATAAATAAGTACGTGGCCGGGATAGGATTTTTTCATCTCGAGCGCACGACATAGCAACTCGTGGCCACGAAATAACTATCTGGTGCGCACCAAATAGCTAGAAAAACTTCGTTTTAATCTCGTGGCCACGAGATCGCTAAACCGTGGGAACGACATCGTTAACTGGTGGAAGCGGATTAGCTAACTCGTTCCCACTAGATAGCTATATCTATATCTGCATGTCCTATCCCGGGCACCGTATATAAGCCTAGCTACTGGCGTGTATGAATTCAAAGCGATATTTTTGAAGCGCTTCCTCATAACATACTCTTTCACAGATCATGCGATGCTTAGCAAATGA
>KB310082.1:300289-321493 GCA_000328365.1 Capitella teleta
GAGCGGCAAAGGGTCCTCTGCGGGTTCCTCCTCTACTTGAGGAGGAGAAATGTCCTCGTAGAAGGCAGGAGGGGCAGACGCCACCAGACTCGGGCGCTGCACCTCCTCTTCCTCTTCATGAGGGCCGGCCAACTTAGCCTGTACAGACGCTGCCCAACTGGTCAGCGTCTGCAGCTGTGCGGCTAGCTGTAGGAGGAGAGGACTCTCCTCCGACCGGGTGAGCTCCCCCGCGGGGATATGCTCATTTAGCGACAGAGGACCAGCCCCGCGGGCCTGCACGCTCTCATCTGCGCTGTGCTCTGGCAAAGCCTCCATGGCTGGCAACTCAGAGTCTTGCATGGCCGAAGCCAGGAGATCCACAGATAAAAAAAATTGAGCGTAAAAAGCAGGTAGGCTAAATCCTTGTGGCGTCGCAGCGTGTTATCCGTTTAAAAGCGAAAAGGGAAAAGATGCTGAGGAAGGCATCCGCGGTCTTATATACCCCTTGGGGATATGGGTCAGTGACTCATAAGCAGGTCAAGTAACTGACCCTTCGTGACCTCGGATGACTTGTTTTTCAACAAATTTCGATGCGATTAGGGTATACCCATATAGTGTTGTACTGAGATATTTCTTCTTATTATAAAGGATATTTGGAATTATAATCGAATTTGGCTTCAGGTACTACTAGTATATATGCCTACATGTATTATGAATGGGATTTATACAGGGCTCGAAATAAGAGAGTAAACAGGGAATTTTTACTCGCCAAAATATATTTATACTCGCCAGAAATTCTGAAGAAAAATAGAGCATGAAACGCAATTATTTTATACATGTAGTTCCTTGATGAATACTATGTCACTTTCTCAACCAATTTTCATTTAGGTCGATCGTATGTGACAATGCACTGCCATATAGCGCTCCTTTATCTAATTAGCAATGCGTCAAAAACATTGAGTACTATCCCTCTGCCACTAGTATAGAAAAGTGTGTTTCGCTCTACTGGGTTATGCTGGTAGGTTGTAATGGCGACATGGCGTCAGCTAATTCAAAATTGCCGCATGATATTGGGCGCCTGCATGGGCTCACAGGGTTCAGTTTTTTAACTAGGGAATTAACAAAAATCTATTGCTTGGGGTTGATCAAAGAATCTGCTAATTAATGCTTACATTTTATTTGGAGAGCTAAATTTTTACTCGCCTTTTGGCAACCATTCTTGTTATTTTCACTCGCCAGTGAGGATTTTTACTCACCATTGGCGAGTAGTCGAGTCTTATTTCGAGCCCTAGCTGGATCTATATATCTCGATTTCAGTAGTGCCTGCATCAAATTCAGTGCTTTTTCATATTTCGCTAATACTTGATACAATAACTAAGCCACCAGATCGACTTGTACAGATTATATAACATACACATTACACTCGCAAACGAGCATCCTTCCGTGAACTTTGCGATTAAACATATAATTGTTAAGATCTCAATCTGCAATGAATCAGGCCGTTTTATTAATTCATTATTTTCCAAGGATTTCAAGATTTAAAGAAATTATAAATGTATACATAGAAAGGGAGGAATAAAAACATTGTGATATCATTAAAGAAGACCATGAAAAAAATTACCCTTTAACTAATAACTGCTGTGACTATCAACATTACTGCAACATACAAGTACATACACGTAAATCTGTGTAAAGATATGTGAATGTACAGAGAAATCTCATGAATAATCAACTCTACTGTCGACTGATAACAGTGGACTAAAAACAGAATTACTTATATTCTAGCATGACCAAAATGACAAGAAACACAAAACCAATCATATAATCTGATACTTTCCATACCAATCAATCATAACATCATTAACTGCAGGACAATTAATATGACAAAAAAAAAATAAAAAAATTAAGTAAACCTCACGAGTGATTAGACTAGAGAGCAGAGATGAGAAAGTTCATTTTATAAATTGGATTTTCCTGTAATCATCGGCTGGAGGTACTTGTAATACGAATCATGAACCTACGAGAGAAAAACACAGAGGAGCATACTAACAACCAATATGTAGAATTGTAATGAACCTCACCTCTGTTTTGTTCAGGGGAGAATCCTTTGCCCATTTATAAAGGTTTTCGTAAACATTTCCATCATAACGTCCCAGTACGCTACCCAGAATGTGGTCAGGGTAGTCAAACGAATCGACAAGAGCCACAGCATTAGGGCGAATGTCAGCCATAAGGTCAAGGACACGGAGACGAACCATATCAAGCTGCTCCTGGCTCATGAACCCGTCCTGGAACATCCGAGTTTAGATTTAATTGTAAGTAGTTGTTCTCTCATACCTCAGTGAAGTCAGCTGCGTAATTAGTGATGCCATAACAGGCGTATAACTGGAAGAGCTGAAGAAGAACGTTGTGGATTTCCGCTTCATCTTCCATTTCTTCAAGAGTATCCGCGAATTTTAGCACCACAAAATAATGACAGTGAGCCTGAATAGAGACACAATGGAAATCCAGTACTGACTATGTTTCAGGTCATACCTCTGCAGCTTTTGTGAACTGTACAGAAGTGAGGTTCCAAGCCTCGTGATACGGTTTTCCCGCTGCTTCCAGAGCATTCACTCTAAGACCAGCTTTCCGCACTAATCTGTTAAATACAAACAAACAAACAAACAAATGTCAATGCAACATCAAGCTGAAATCTGTCACGTACCTAGCTGCCCTGTGCTCGTAGGCAGCGATGATTGTGTCGGGGGACAGGGTGGCACCCAGAACGCATTTATCAAGATTTTTCTTTGACAGGTAAGCCACTGAGTTGGTGGTTGTTTCACCTTTCTCAGCTTGCAGGAAACTCTTCATGAGGTACCTACAATTGCCAAGAATATTCGTCAACAAGAGAAGTCGACAGGAGATCCTTCTACCTTGCCATCTGGAGATAGAGTACCGAGTTTTCTCCCTCATAAGTGCAACCAGCTGTCATGGTGGTGTAGATCTTTGGCAGGCCACTCGCTTGAGAGAAGCCATGTCCACCACACGCCAAGCGACATTGCTCAATTCCTGCCATGGAGCCATATGAAGTGAAAGCCTTCAAGCCAGATGACACTGCATGTAACTGAGGGGAATTTAAAGATAGAATAAGGAAATCAAAGAAGAATTGTGTACCTCTGGAAGGAGATCAATATTGCCCTGTTGAATTTCATAATTGATTTGGAAGTAGGTCATGCGGATGAAGAGCCCAGAAAACCAGTAAGCATAGCACGATGCCAAGACTGGCAGAAGTTTGTATTGCTGTGTTTGGAAGTCGAGAACTTTGGGCTCAGGGCCTCTGGAATAAAAAAAAGCAAGTTCTTAACTGTAACAAGTGTTACTGCTGTTACTAACCCCGGCACAAGTTCTGACTGACGTCGCACACAGCTGTAACGCACCGCAATCGTGCACGCTTGAGCAAGGCCTCGGGTGGCTACCTCTAGAACAATCATAGCACGCACAAATATCATAGTGCTGTATGCCGCTTTCTCATTCTTGGCAATTCGCACGTATGTGCCATCAGGCTCCACCTACGACAAACAGTGTGACACATTTGCAAACACAATTGGCAAATATTAAGCACGAACCACCGCATTCTTCATAAGCAGATTTTCTCTGGGGATGCGAACGTGGTCGAATTTGAGGTAGCCGTTATCAATCGTGTTGAATCCAAACTTGGGCCCAATATCTCCAACTTCAATACCTAATAGAGCAGTATAAGATTAACAGCATTAATAATTCTGGGCATAAAAGTTTACCAGTAATGACTGTATGATCTTCTAATGATCGCAACTGCACGATGAAAGGATGCATGCCGTAGTTCTTGCCTTTAATAATCATTGATGCCATGACCACAGCAAAGTTTGACGTCTTGCCCACTGTAGAAGAAAAAATAATTTGTTTGATTGATTGGTTTGTTGCGTACTCACGTCCGCCTGGCCACCACTTGATGGACGAAAGAGTGGGAGAGTGCAGAATGAACTGCTCTAACTCAGGTTCATAGGTCGCGGTTGTCTCCAGAGCTTTCAAGTTGGTGCCTAGATATGAATAATTAGAACAGAGATAAGAATATGCGATGTTTAAAATGTTGGTCTGGTGCAAAGATTTATGGTACAAATTAATGGACAAAGATTATTATAGTTTCAAGCAAATGTACAGTAATTTAGAAATAATGGGTAATCTTATTTTTCAATACGATTAATAAATTGAAAGCACAATTATAATAAGGTATCTAAGTATCTACAATAGGATGAACTACAAACAATGTACTCATAAGATACAAAGAGAGAAAGTCTTGGGGAAAATCATAGCAAAGACCCAGGGTTCCCATTAAACAGACTTAAGAGGGATAGAGTGCAGGGTCAGTAGGTGTAAACATCTGCCAGTGAAGAGCATCAGGAGGGGCCTCATGCGCAGAAGCAGCGCTGAAGGCAAAATAAACACAAATGCAATGTTCTATAGCCTTAAGGCTAATAATTATTAATTAATTATTAAATTAATATTAATAGGATTAAGATAGTGCCTCAATAAACCCAAGCATAGCATCTACAAGCAGACAGGATATGTACTTGCTTAAAGGTCACACATTACCATGGCCCATCTCAGTCTGAGAATAAGTCCCAATGATTTTGAAATCTTTGGCCAAGGGAGCCCACTTTTCTTTCTGTTCAGGGGAGCTATTGTTCTCTAGAGTGGGCAGAAACATTGTAGTGTGCAGTCCTATAGGAGCCATCTCATTAGGCCACAGCGTGCTGGAGAGAGAGAGACAGGACCCTCATTATTATTTGTACAGAAGCAAAGCTGACGAAGGGTGAAGACAGGGATCCTATAATCCTAGGTGAAGAGAGGGTGGGCATGCCTCACCGTGACCAAGTTCAGTCTGGGCATAAGTCCCAATAACCTCGTAACGATCGATGCGAGGCATCCAAATGTCGCGCTGCTCCTTACTGCTCTGAGCCTCCATGAATGGCACAAACATGCCCTCGTGGATTCCCATCGGCAGAATGGCGTTTGGAAGGAGAGCACTGTGAGGAAATGGTTGGACAATATGTTAGAGGTATTTACACAGCAAACAATGAAGAGCAAAGAAGAAAATGCGCTTATTTGGTGATCTGAAAGGAGGAAGAAAATAAAAACATTCTAATCATTTTCTTGGTTTACTTGATTGCCTGCATATTTTACTGAAGTATAACAGTTCTAATATAAAATAATAACAACTTGATTTCAGATGTGTCTTGGCCTGTATTTTTCTTTTTATCCAGATGCCTTGATTTTAGTCATGACATGAATACTGATGAGGTACCGGTATATTATGATTATTATTACAATTACGAATCAGACGTGTCTGTCACAAAAAAAAGTAAAGTGGTTTGCATTGATATATGGTTAAACATCAAAAAATTGGAACAGGGATAACCGGAAATTAACTGCCAGGGCAAATTTTCCTTGCCAAATATCATAAACGGTTCATAAAACAGGACAGAGAGGACTGAAGTGATATTGTAACTATTATTGTTCATCAAGTGTTCAGGCAGCTCAGGATATAATAAGGCAATAAAAAAGTGTCTCATGACCTCAGGGTTCAAAGGGCTTGATCTGTAGTGGAGACCTTTAATCTGAAATTTCTTAGTGCAGATGTACTGAAAATGAAGAGCATGTTAACCTGAAAAGAATACTCTGCCCTGAATGATAACCTCATTTACTCAATCATAAATTATATCGGTGATCTGAAATATGATAAGTATGTAAATCTGATGAAGATTTGAAGAAAAAAAAAATAGAGTTCTTATTAATTATATTACACAGTCAAACCTCGTTAACCCAGCCCTTGTGGTTGTCATGAAAATTGCTTGATACATGGAAAGGCTGGATATTATCACTTACTTACTCTAGTAATGCCAGATTGCGGAAAAGACCTGATTACACAGGGCGGGATAAATGAGGTCAGACCAGTTTTTCTATTTTATATATAAACCTGTATCTGGATCTGATTACAAAATGAGAGCACATACAATCAGTGCATGATACGAATTATTAAAAATACTCGAGATTTACACACAACTGCATATCTTTTAAATCATGAGAAGTTATCTTAGTGCATGAAAACATACACGTTCATGATATACTCACTTTCTGTACCAATGAGCATCTGCGGGATTGTCAAACTTCCCAGTCTTTGCCTGTTTCATGTAATGCACGGCTTTGCGAACTGCATCAGAATACTGCTCAGGGCGTGACATGAAGTGGTAGTGAGGACCTCCTGTCACTTCAGGATCAGCCAGGGCTTCTGCCTCTGCAATGAAGATGTCATATGGGAAACAGGCAATCAGACATTTGCTATCCATTTCAGTTGCGCCTATAAACATGCTTCATACTGCTAGGCAATTTCGACTTGTTAGGATGTGCATGCACAGTTATAAATTATTATGGACCAGCCTATAATAGCTATTAGATAAAATGACTAGGTAGCAGCCTCGGACAGATATATCGGCCGAGGTCTACGAGACCCTGTCTCGCTGTAGTATCATGTATGTCAGCTAGCCGATACCCATGGCAGGATCATGAGGATGATGGCTGAGTTGGCGTCTCGCAGTACTAGTATGATTGTAAATATGTCAGCTAGTAGAAGCCCTAAGAATGACTAAAATATGCACTACATAATTATACAGATTATTGAAGACGGTCTTAGCTACAATGCCGGGGAATATTTTTCTGTTTTTGTCTGTTCTTCTTTCCAAAATCGGTCATAAAATAGGACGATAATCATAACGCACTGCATTGAAGTGAACCGTATCTCATCGCTCATCAAGAGGCGACGGAGAAGGCTTCGACTCACCGACTTCCCTGCGCCGTTCGGTCATTCCTTCACCCCCATCCAACAGGAATGTGAGCTTGTTAGTGTCGAAAGTCGCCCCATCCCTCTCTGATTGGAGATCAGGATTAACTGCGGCCATGACTGATGTAAACAATATTCCTAGAGGTAGCACCTCAAACCAAATAAAAGGGACAGTTCGCGAATCAGAGAAATCTTGTTGGACTCGGACTTGATTGACTGAGCCGAACAATCAAGCATGCTCTTCTATAAAGTATAATACTTATATTTGGAACAGATTAGAACTGATAAGAAGCTGCTTGCTGAACGTTGTCATTTGCAAACTTCTCAAGGTTCACAGTCCAAAAAATGCATATACAGGGTGTCCCAAAATGACGTAATTACCGACTTGGGGAGGGTGGGGTTAGTCGTGCCATTTTTTGTATTTGGGGGAAGGGGGGGTTTTGTCTGATATCTCGACATGAATACATCAAATTCATATTTCACTGAAAGTTTGTTTTCATTTGTGTGTGTGGGGGGGGGGGGGGTGGGGGGTGTGTGTGTCCGTGTTTGTTTCTGTGTCTGGTGTTTCAGGTGTTTTATTTTTGTGGGGAATAATGGTATACAACACTTATTTATCCATTTCATGGAATACATTAAGAAATTATAGGAATATTCGTGGAATACATTAAGGTCTCCTGGGAGGGTATAGTAAAGGCACCACTTCTCCACCAAAAGTCCCCATCGTTGGTCTGATTGAATCACTTACAAGTCTTACATTCTTGCTTTCTCTAATATGACAAACAAGAAACATTGTTTCATGTGGTAGCACATTTTATTCACCAATGCAACTCATATGTTTCCTGAAAAGTGTTCTCGCAAATTGGCATAACACGGCAAGAAACATCTCATAACGATCTCATTAATTCTCCCTTAGTTTTTGATCTCTTATGGATCCAATATGCGATGCTTGACACAGCATCGACATTAGCTATGAACGTTTTGATCTGAGGGAAAGCATCAAAACTGAGGTCATTGCCCATCAACTTCACGGTTTCCTGGATCATGGAGAGTGTTTGGCTCACGTTGGTCATCCCGTGTCAACTATGAGAAGGGAGTGAATGATAAATATGATCAATTTGTTTAGTAACAATTTAACAAACCTTATCACCAACTAGGAATCCATTACTGCCATTATCTTTCAGCATTTTCTCAAAGTTCAGGAATTTTGGTGCAGTCTCACTGGTACGACGCCTGAATTGGATACATTATATGAAAATCGGATGCATGTGAATATATTCCACATCAATTACCTGAAATACATGTTATTCGGACTAGGTGTATGTCATGGGCCATTTATGGTATTTAAGTTATCTCACGTACCTGTTTGTTTAGCCAGGTATCTGCAGATGGCTTTAGTTTGGGCCAACGTATTACCATCTTCAAAGTCCAATCAGGGAGTTTGGTTACAGGGGGTTGCTGAAAAATATAAATGGTACTACAAACCTCATGCATGTAACTGACATAAACATAGCAATGTGCTTTATTCAATAACGTAGTGGCACACATACAGACTCACTTTGTTTAATGGTTTTCTACCCAGCATCAGAGAACCTTCTGTGTTCAAAGTCGAATCCCTCATAAGAGAGAATCATACGGATTGATTTTGCTAACCATTTCACGTTGAAAGAATTCACTCTGTATTGCGGAATGGCGAGTAACAGGTCTCTGAACATATGATGCACCGTATGAACGCCAATTAATGATCACACATACAAGATATCATGGCCACTATAGACTAAAAGTGAACCTGACACACCACGAACGCAGTGTGTCCAAAGATACTATAATCTATATACTTAGAACTGATTTTGCGCACGAAGTGAACACGCCAGCACATCTTCACCATTTATCAATATAAATCCATGAATTTCACACATAACATGCATTAGATACTAACTGAATCACTTAGCATCTCTTTGTCGGCATGCATAAACACTATTAAAACATGATGCTAAGAGGTGACTGTTGAGATGGGCTACATCGAATACATTACACGATGAAGAGAACAGAAATCAAGAGTTGACGATTATGCCAATTTGACCTGTATTTGTCTCAGAGAGACTTGCCGAAGAACTAAGCCTCTCTTTAAGTGGCTGAGGTAATATCCAGAAACTGAACGTACCATCAATTAACCTGATTATTCACTGTATTAATTAGAGAATAATCATGAACACTCACCAGATCCCTCTCCTATAAATTGTAGAACTCTTGTTTTGAAAGCCACAGAGACGCTGTCCTCTCCCTGTGTTTCCAAATAACCGAATAAATTTGAAATAGCGAATCGCTTGAAATTGACATGCTGCTCTAAAATGCTCTGAGTAGATCAGCCACAAAAGTCGCTTAACAAAGAACGATTTCAAACGAAAAACAAAAGATATGCTAACCAATTAATTGGCAATGTTAAATGGCTAGCATAGTACCTCTTAAAGATAAAAACTGTGTAGTCAAGTTTATGAACTTCGCGCTAAACACCATAACGGTCTGTCAGGCGTGTTACGAGTAAAGAGCCCATAACGAGAAAATTGCTATGAATTTACGAGGTATTTATTTTTAGCCTTTAGCGTGACCTCAAATCGTCAATTTGGCATCAAATATTGATTCCTTGTCGCCCAAATATATGAAATGATGCACGACATGACCTAGTGACGTCATTGGTTTTGGGTTTAGCATGCGACGAGTTCGCAGCATGCAAAAATCTTTCTCATATCAGTAGAACAAAAATTGAGTACTAGTAGTGCATCCGATTATATTGATTTCCAGTTGGTGTCTGGTAAGTTGGCTTCAATGTCTGGATTCTGGTGCGTTACTTGTGGGGCCGAGTGTGAATAAATTGTAGCACGCCACTGTAGTTGGGCGATATTTGTACGGAATACGATTCAGTAGATACATCGTACTCAACGAATAGTACAAGACATGTGTCTTAATTATGTGTAGGAAATTTCAGAGGATATTGCTTAGAGCAACCAGTGGAATACAAAAATGGGGGGTTTACATCATTGAGCGAGCTTTGATACATACAAAGATAAATAATTATATCAGTGTGCTTCACAAAAGTATGCACATGCAAGAATCATGAGGAATGAGGCATGATTGGGTTTACGGTTTGACTCATCGGGTGATACGTACGTGCGCCACAACAGAAACCCCGAGACCGGGGTTTTTCCCCTACTCTTATCGATAAATCCCAGGGGTTCTTTATCATGCATACATGTACCACCATAAACATTATAATTACAATGTGCTTATAACGAATTACAATTATATTCACAATCATAACGCCTGTAATCCGATCTGGTCTCAACCAGGAACCTCGATCACCATAGTTGGCATAGGATTGCAGTCAGCCGGTCAAACCGGCCGAGCTATTATATTTGTGACACTAGTAGGGCTATATAAGACACGAATATTTCTCATGAAAAAAACACTCCCTCAGTCACTATTCTCACAGCAACAACTACGGATATTACTATTCTTGATACTCTTCCCGGAATATTTGTTGAAGGGCCAATATGAAGTGATTGGTTGTGTGGTGTTAGACTAGCTCGGAAGCGTACACGGATTTCTTCCACCTCTCAAGAGACAATTAGCGATACTGGGTGAAAAAGGTGCACCGAGAAGAGGGAAACAAACATATCCATCAATTAATGTCAGCTAGCAAATACCTGGGTGAAGATCTCGACTCGGCAATTTCTCAGACTCCGAGCGGGAGCATTGGCGGTATAGGTATACAACAGCACGACCGCGTTTTACTAACAGATCTTACACTTTTAATTTTACATCCTAAAGGTAATGCTTGGAAATGAGCTAGGCTATGAATTAATGATACAATGATATCATTAATAATTCTACATTATTAATAATGAATTCATTAATAATAAAATACTTTTGATGTCAGAACAAAATTAATAGCGCTCAAATGTATAACAATAATACAAAAAAACTGTATGTGTAATTTTCTTAATTATTTTCAGTCGGACTGCACAAGAAAATCATCCATTTGTGACCCCTGACTTCTCTGGTGAATCAATGAAGAAGACGGCCATTTCAGATAAACTAAAGGCTATATATATACACACGACCATGTCTTTTATTTGAATGCAAGTTGCACAAGGAGAGATCTTCAATATGATTACTAAGTTCATCACATTCCTAAGGTGTGTGCCATGCGTCGAGTCTGAGCATAAGTATATCACATATAATTACATTTGCAGAGGTACAGGAAGTGTAGCGTTTTTGTCTGAGGAAGAAATCATAATAAGAAGATAATAATTCCTTGGCCAAAGGTATGCGTTTCTTCGTGTATGTGTGATTTGTGTATTTCTTCTTTAATGTGATATTTTCAGATTAAGAAAAGAAAAGCCTCTTCCTGTTGGATGATCAAGAACGTTCACATCAGCAAGCTGCATATGCATGCGTGTAACTGTCCTGTTGAAATGACATTTTTGTTCGGTAACATCTCACGGTTGTGTTTGGTTAAATTTAGCATGCATCCTGTCCTTTCCACTTTGGTCTGCAATAAAACCACATATCCTTACTTCTGTGTCTTGTTATCTTCATTATTTTTCTTTGTTTTGTTTTATAGTAGGCCTACTATATTTATATATACAGGAAAATGCGAAAGGAACTGCATGGATTCATTATTCAGAAAACAGTGATGTTTTTTATTCATACCAATCTGGTGCAAATATAAATTAAACTTTGGGTAATAAATCTGGGTTTCTGTGACATAAAGAAAATAATAGGAGAGCAATCATGCAGCCACGCCAGATTTTCAGCCTACTTCGATTCAAAATATAGTTGGATGATCATCCTTCAGAACGAAACACTTAATAAACAGTATTTATGGCCCCAACAATGATTTTTGATAATTGGTACAATATAATGAATATATACAAATATACATGCTTTGTTTTATGCTTTTATGTTTTATGGTAGAGCTGAGACCAATCCGTTCACACTCCAATTTTCAAGGATCAGAGTTTAATTGAGTCTTGTCGTGAAGCGATATAAAATTTGTTTCTGACAAACTTAGAATTGCCGTTTGGAATCACATGAGAAATCCCCCAAAAGCATAATTGGCAACCCCCGATCACTATTAAATTTTCAAGGGTGCTCTCTGATGGATCTAATGCATCTGTTGCAGAGGTTTCGTTAATTTTCATTGAAAATTGACGAAGTTAAAGAATGCCTTATCAAACCGCAACAAGGTTGATTAAAAATATATATACTTAGAACTGATTTTGCGCACGAAGTGAACACGCCAGCACATCTTCACCATTTATCAATATAAATACATGAATTTCACACATAACATGCATTAGATACTAACTGAATCACTTAGCACGATTTGTGCATCTCTTTGTCGGCATGCATAAACAGGTTTAGGAGCTAAACAAATGCTCTCTATAAACTTCGCTTGAAAAACGAAAACGTTTCTGATAATGTTTAAAAGAAGTCTAATAACGTTGTAATTATCCGTGATATTGATTTGGGATTTTCACAATGTATTTGTGATGGTTGCGTTTCTATACCTTGTAAATTTCGAAGCTCTCGCTCTCTGAAGTAAAAAGATATGGCCATGTTAGCAGTCATTTTTCGGCCGGGTATAAGAAAAACCCATGTTAAACGGGGACTGGCGCTCGAGCTGACCGTTCCTAAATCGCAAAATGCGCTCGCGAGGCGAAAGGCCGGCGTTTACCCACATGTCCTTTCTCATTATTATTCCTCTGTGGTTGAACCGTGCTACTTGTCGCTTGTAGAATGCAGTTAAACCGTTTATCTGCTTATGAAATCATATTAAGCTTATCCGTGTCAAGCCCAGCCTAAACTGGTTAAACATTGCTAAACAATCGATGTTCATGAAACCGGCCCCTGTTCGTTGGATGACTCCCTTGTCCACGCTATATAGACATCCATTACGGCCGAATTCTGGTTTCAGTGGTTTGAGAAGGGTAGATCTGGGTTATATGTGAGCGGTGATGACATGACAAGCATTGAGTATCAGCGTCAAAGCTTTAAAAAAAAGTAGCAACTGGCCTTGTCATTGCATCATTCGACCATAAAGGGTATCTATAGTCCACGTTTGCGGGCAGTGGGGAAATTAATAACCATCACGTGTGGTTGATGCACTGGACTCTCGATTTGCGAGCTTCATGCGCTAGACTCTCGATCCGCTTGTTTCATGCGCTGTCATCTCGATATCGCATTCCGTGTTTTATTCAATAGCAATCGAGTCGTCCATTTATTTACAGATACGAAATATTCATCCATAATGGACGAATTTCGTCACCGTGGGGTCAATGCGGGTGCCAGAAACCAAGAAAATGCTCCGAACGATGGCAACAATCCACCGCACAATGTCGGAACTCCACTTCCTGGAGATATTTTCGCGAGAAACGGTGTACAAGCCAACTTCCCGTGGGCGATGGAAGGGCAGGCCGCCCAACCAGCTGGAGGCTCACAGATCCAAACGGCTGACGAGTATGCCGATGCTGTCAGGCAGTGGCTGTGGCAGTACCAGACGTGGCACCAGATGAATTGGTTCTGTATGACCTTTCCTTTCTACGCGATGAGTTGCAATACACCTCCAATGCAGTTCCCCCACCCTGGCGGGGCTGTTCCCACTCCATGGGTCGCGCCAGGCGTGGCCCGACTGCAGCCGACAGCCAGAGCCCCTGTGAATGTTCCAGTGCCTCAGAATGGTGTGTCCATCTCTGTTTTAATGCTATAATTATCACCCCTTTTTTTTTGTGCAGAATTCAAAATTCCTGTTTTGTGGAAGCGGGTCATGGCCGAAGTTATTGATTTTCTCATTTTGTTTTTCGTGAAGATCGCTGTGACTATTATGACAATAGAATACGTTGGCATTGTGTAAGTTTTCTTTAGATAACTTTTGGAATCTCTTCCAAAGTATTAATCTTAATGATACCTTCACTTTTCAGCGACCTTATTGAGAAATATGATTTTGAAAATTTGATGAATCAAAATCTGGATTACAATGACGCCTTTGCTGTAACCTTTGAACTAGTCGCCATGGAGATAATTAACCGAATTTTCATCTGCATATTCGAGGTAAGATACACCATTGACGTATAAGTTTTCTCATTCCTGCAATATTTTCAGACGCTTTGTTTGAGACGAGGCATTGCAGGAATGGTTGGGGGCACTACCCCTGGTAAACGCATGATGGGGCTGAAGGTCGTGTCGTGCATAGAGGTCGTTAGCCTTGGTGGCAACCGAGTGAGGGTGACGCCAGCACAGGACATTGGCTTCAACAAGTGAGTCATGAACGGCGCATTGTTTCCCCAATTACGTTGCTCTTTTCAGTGCCTTTGTTCGCTCTGTGATTAAGAACTTCTCGCTGGCTTTTTTCTTTCCGGTCTGTTTCACTGTTTTCTTCTATCAACATTCAAGAGCAGCGTACGACATTATCGCCAGTTGTATTGTTGTTGAGGCCACTGAGGAGGATGTTGTTCGTCAACAACGTAGACGTTGAATCGTGTTGTTTTACTTGTGTTATAAATTTTATTGTTGATCTTTTTCAACAATTTTAATTAATGAATTATTTTCTATCATAATCCTGTAATTTAGAAATTTTTTGTCTGGAACAACTGAATTATCAAGGGATGGTGTAATAATCAGATTGTGTTATGTCAAAGTTCAGCTCTGTGTGTGTGTGTGTGTGTGTGTCATTTACGTGTAACAAAAGTGCATCACAGGATCGCAGGATCCATTTTGATCTGGAGAGGCATTTCTCTGGTCCTGGGTTCCTCTATCAGTCTTATCTGGTACTACGAAGGTGTTGGAGGAGATTTCTGACCCAAATAACAATTTTTTTAATTATTTTTTTTTATGCACTACATGCATCTGTAGGCCTAGTTTCTAGCACCATTTGCACCTGTATTTTTCATTATTCATTATTATTTAAAGATGTTTGCATATATTTTGCCATTACATGTATTCCAGAGTCTAATTTTCCTCGTAATATGACTGACGTATGCTGTTATGAAGAATTAATAGGTCTATGCGAAAGAGGACCATAAGTCAAGACTCTTTTGTAATGCTAAAATATGCGTGTTGATCATCATGGTCTGTTGCTAAGGTCTGTTGCTATGTGTATTCCTGGTAAAGTTGTTTAAAATGGGAATGTAACAGTACGCTAGTCCTGACTTATGGCCATCTGCACATGGAATCACTTTTCAAATCAATCATTTTCATTCTCATAACCATGTCATTTTTAAGAGATTTCAAATAAAAAAAGTTGTTTGCTTGAACAGAACACATGTCAATTTTGTGTATTGCTTGTAATGCCTGGGGGCACCGGATAGCTCAGTGGGTTAAACTGCTGACTACAATCCAATGCCGACCGTGGAGGTCGAGGTCCCGGGTTCGAGACCCGATCAGGCCACGGGCGTTATGATTGTGAATTATAATTGTAATTCGTTATAATTGTAATTCTTCGGTGACTCTGCAGTGCTGCCCAACTGCGTAACAAGGCCGGGCGCTGTGTACTACTGTCTATGGTGGTATGCAGGATAAAGAACCCTTGGGATTTATCGATAAGAGTAGGGGGAAAGCCCGGTCCCGGGCCTTCTGTTCTGGCGCCCGTATCATCCGATCGAATTGGGTGGAGCCGTAAAACCCCATCACTCACTCACTTGCTTGTAATGCATATAAGTGTAATGAAAATGGTGATCATGAGGAAGTTGACAAAATTACGCGATCGAGGGTAAAATGGCTCCCAATGACAAAATGAATACACGTAGTTTGATTACAGCTGATTACAGATTTGCTGAATTATTAATTTATTATGATTAACTGATCTTATGTCTCCAAACATCTTCTAACATTCCAAGCTGAGTTACAACCATCCTACAGGACACAACGTTGGTCTACAGTACATTATACTCAGCTCCCTAAACGCCTTTCAATTAACGAACTTGCAACAGTATACGGAGTACATTGAATAATAACGTGGGTTTGGTATGTCGTATGAATATAACTACCCTAGACCCTCCACCTCACCCCTCCCTCTCTATTAAGATAAAGACAAACAAAAACAAATTATTTGCAGTTATTTTTCATCCAACTTTACGCTCAGGACAGGTCGGGAAGTTGCAAGCAGTATGGTCATCCTGGCATAGTGGTCTTCCAGCTGGTGGTATGGTCACTTCCAAGTGGTGCAGTGTTTGATTCCATAACCTGCGTTGCGACACATGACAGGCATTAATTATCGCTCATAGCATGCCTCAAATTTGACTAATTGTGTGACAATCCAGTACATAAAGGGATATGCTATGAAAACAAGAGCTACATGGCGAAATTGCTAAGGAGGCACTATCAATCATTGAATGAAATAGTCAGAACTTTTTTGAAAACCCGTTCGAAAAATTCGTCTACTCACGGCATGTCTCCTCGGTGACTGACGGCCATTATCCCGCCATGGAAATTTCGCTCCGAAGGTATGTCATTGACCTCTTTCATTCGCCTATACGATATAATTGAATTATGTCAACTTCATTGGTTTAAGCTGTAGGGCTGGGGGTGCATTTTACACGAGGGGTGCGCTATAGAGAAATTCCCCTAATTGATGGTCCTTAGCCGAAATTGACAAATTGTGCGTCAGTTATGAAGCACGTGCATCAACGATCACGATGAAACACGCTGTTCGATATTGTGCGGGTTTATTTAAAACACCGTGATGTAATCTACAATTCTACATCAACGTGTAAATGTAGGATTGTAGGGCTACCTCTGGAAGTGGATGGCGTGACCATAGAAAATTGTTTATCCTACACTTACCAGGGATGCATCTTTACATGGGATGCAAACTTGAAAAACGCCATCAAGGAAGTATGTTCAAGAAAGGTGTGCCACGGTATCAAGTTTGAAGCTTTTATCGAGAAGAACCGCAACGCTCCATTCAAAGTTAAAGAGAAGGTGTGGTCAGCGACCCTTGTTTCCTCCATTTTGTACGCATTGAGTCCTGGCTCGGATTAGCAGCGATTAAAACCGTCAATGCTACGTACATGCGATCTGTGATGACACTGCTTGGAGTCAGAAAAACAACCGCTGGAGATTTGTGTCTTATTGAAGCTGGTCTACCCTCTCTTGTAAACAAAGCCAAGTCAATTCAGAAGACCTTTGAGAAATTCATTGACGAAAGATCTGATTTAACTGACGACCCTCTCATGTTTACTCTAGAAAAGTGTCGGACAGCAAACACACCGTGTGCACGGTACATCAGAAGCCTGGATCAACATGATTACGACCATGAAGACCAAATCCTGGAAGAAAAATTAAGAACATCAACAAGAACCAAGTACCGCACGTACTGTAACCTGATGAACCCAGAACGGAAGAGACATGAGATGTACGCAGACTTAAATGTCAAAGAATTCGCGAGACTAATTACGACAACAAGATTTCGCTTGTCGATCCTCTCACAATCTTGCCATTGAACGTGGACGATGGCTGAGAAAACGACCCGAAGAAACAGTTTGCCCTGAGTGTCTTGTTGTGCAGAACGAACAGCATGGGTTGAAAGACTGTGCCATAAACGATGCCGAACGGCAATTATTTGCTGACCTGTGTCTTAACTTACCTAATTTTTTTTAATGTGCCTCGCACATCACGTGATTTCGAAAACTTCCTTTGTTTGTACTATTTATTTATTTTTATTTTTGTTCTCATTTTTTATTTTCACTATTTGTGTTGTCCCACAATAAACCTATATCTATCTACGTATAGTTTGAACCAAATTATTATAACAATTACCAAAATTCCGTGGTGTTTTTATTTTGGTGTGGGAAATGGTCGCAGTGTTGCAGACTGCAGATGAATGCAGGTTCAAGTTGATTGGATTAAAGTGCATTTGTTTCGGCACTGTTACAATCTGACGTTCGAGTTTCTCTTTTTATATAATTTCATCTTCTATTTCTAAAAGATATATCTTCATGTTGTCAACCATAGTGCGTAATCATGGGCGGTATTCACAAGGATTCATAACGCATAATTATAGTGGACATAGTGCTTAGTGCCACCGGCTATTCCGTTTTTCCAACTTCCAATGTAACAAATGTGTAAATCACTAAATTGCAACCGTGTAATACTAGCACATCATACTGCCATACATACAATTGATAAGGTCTGGAATTCTTTTTACGCTTTGCATGTATTTACCTTTTTCATTCCAAGAAAGAGAGGTAATAATCGGAATCCTTTATTTAGTCAATTGTAACTTCCTGATACCCCAAAGTCACACGTCTTTCAGTTGACATTCGCGACCTGTTCAGTCTTGAGTTAGTCTGTTCAGAAAAATGTGTTTACAAGGCCTATATTTGGTGAGCATTTATCTTCAAATACATATTTTCAATGCCTAGACAATATTGCTTATTAAATAAAACTTAAATCAAAAAGGCATGTTATACACAGACAGCTGGCTGCTTGTTGATATCATGAGACGAGTCAAACTCCTTTAAGGCTTTTCAGCGCGCAAGAATTTTATTTCCTCAACTGCAGGCAAATTTGTTATCAGGACAATTTTTTCCCCAACTGCATGAGTGAAGATTATCTTATTATGATATCAACAAGCAGCCAGCTGTCTGTGTATAACATGCCTTTTTGATGCTGCTTCAAACGATCTCTATAAATGAACATAAAATCAAATAGCAGCCATGTAAGAGAACGTACGTGATCCATGCACAGCCATGCAAGGCCACACACAGCTACGCACACCATGTTACGTAGGTCACTTCGTATGAGTTATGGTATTAATGGCTTGTGTCACTCGATCCCTAATGTTGTAAACAATATAAATGTAGCAAGCATAGTCTTTTGATGATAGAGTATAGGCCTTTCTTTAATTAAACTGACACCATGCAGGTTCTTCTGGCTGCGCAGCCTCTTGTTTTAAGCATTATATAACTAAGGGCCACGCGCCAACGCACTTTTCGTGGGTTTACAAGGGATTTTTGTGTGCCTCTATGTAAAGTACTAAAGTGAAACCGACATGATCTCAGCCTCTGCCTTAAAGGGATGGGGAACTAAATTTTAAGTGATGTTCTATTGATTCATAGCACCAATTGATAGCATTCCGTGCCAAAAACACCATGCCTGGATGCAAGCGTAAGGAAATAATGCATTCCAAATATCGGGGTTAGCATTGCGCCTATGGGAGAATGGCTTCCATTGCGAAGTATAGGAGGCAAACGTCAGCTGATGGCTTGGTTTGGCTGATGGCTGATTGGTTCCGTTCCCTTCGTGAAGCTATTGATTTCAGTGGCTGACCTTTTTACTGTTTCAGGATGAGAAACATGGTAGGTGTCCTAGAAAATCGCTTGTTAAAATAAGAAAAATAGCGAAAAATATTTTTTTTTCGCGCCTGACTGGTGGCAAAATGATTATTCTATCTATTTCCGAAAATAAAATAAAAAAATATCCAAGGGTTTAGTCGCAGGACACGCTGATATGACGAGGCCCATTGTAAGAGATGGGGAACTCGGTGTTTCATCACAGCTGCTGACGTCACGCTTAGTTAGCAATATATCGCCCGCAAAATCGTTAGCGATGATATTCCTTGTGTGGGTCAGGCATAGGAATCATTTTTGGTGCATCAAATAACGACTCAAAGTCAATTTTTAACCAGTTCTCCCTCCCTTTAATTAGCACACTGCGTGTATAACCAAGACAATACGGTAGTTTGAGGCTGCAATATGAAGAGTATGACGATCTAGGCACACCCATACCTTCTTCTAGGTACGAACATTGATTTAGGTACATACGTCAAACAACGGTCCACCTTGACCTGGTGATGGCTCGTAGTCGTAGATGATTGAATCATGAATTATGAATGTGAACCATAGAATTGTAAAGGAGTAACTAGAATGCTTATAGGGGTCATAAGATTGGTCAGAATTGATGCCAGATTTACGGGCAGACCATTTTGTTGAATGTCGAGGCATTGCCAATAAAACAACTTGACATGTTGGTGCTTTATGTTCCCCTTAAATTCCAAGCGTGAATAGACAGTCTAACATGGTGCAGTCACTCTAGTAATTCTATGATGTGAACAATGAATTGAGCCGCATTTGTTCCTCCATGAAAATAAGGTAATATGTACTTGGCATTTGTGCTCATATGCATGACACATATGGGAGTAAATGCATGTTCAATGTTAACATATCCACATATTGGTAGTTGAATTAATTTATGTATTTAACTTTATTTCAGGGCTAGATCACACAGCAGAATGAAGTACAATGGACAGGTGAAGATGGAGTCTGGAGGAAACTCAAGCTGGGTTGGGAACTCAAAAGCCAACAAGAAATATGCAGACATGTTATTTGGTCCACCATCTAATCCTCACAATGCAACATACAACTTCAATGAGCAACACAATTTATTGTCTAAGAAAGTTGAGGATAAAAAAGCTCCATTCTTGAATGCTTCAACTTTGAATGAATCATTGAGAAGCAGGAATACAGTGTCTCGTTCTGCGAAACAACCCTTGAAACGCTACAAATCAAGTCATCAGCCAAGCTTTGTGGATGAAACTTTATTCAGCAGCAGGACTGCCTCCCCTTCCCTTCAACATTCCACAGCAATGCCACCAGAGATGATCTGCAAAGGCTTACAGGTTTCATCCAGACCTTCATCCAGGATGGACTCCAGACCCTCCTCAAGGATTGACTCCAGACCTACAAGTCGCATGTCAAGTCGGCCAGCCACGCCTAAAGTCGGACACAAAGCGAGCTTTGTAGATGACACGCTGTTCGGTCCTAAGCCTGTGGAACCAGGATGGGCTGCGCCCTGGGATAAAGACAAACCTAAAAAGCCCCTGCTGTTTGGATCTTCAGACGTGAAGGTCACCATCAACCATAATATTCAGATCTGTAGAGAAAGGCCTAGAAAAGATCTCAGATCTGCAGGAGCTGGAGTAAGCAGGCCTCCATCCAGCACTGGAGCAAGACCAATTTGGAAGTGATCATATTTTATCCATGATGCACATATACTCTATTGTTTTTGTCTGTGATCCCTCAATTCAAGCTTCAATAATTATGTAATTATTACAAAACTACAATTCCTAAAGAGATTGTGTTTATATCTGTGTGAATTTTTCATTCGTCATGATATATTTATTGCTCGCTTTAGAAAAATGTTCATGTTACTTCTTGCAATATATTGTCCTCTGTGTTACCAGAATTATAACTCTACCACATGTATTGAAAAACAACCAAGAATTTCAGCATAAGGGTTTTGAGTATGAAAATCAACATTAGAAAAATGTGCCTGTACATGCAACGTATACATCATTTACAGACAGAGTGGCC
>KB310082.1:324850-335866 GCA_000328365.1 Capitella teleta
GATCTCAATGCTTCCAATGGTGCTATGCATTTCTGAGGAAGTATACAAAACAGATTACAGTGTAAAATCACACAGAGATAAGAGAAATAAATACTTGGTATGGTTAGTTTAACATGTTATGCTGCTATTCCTATTTCATCAACATTTATCCCGATTAATCTCAATTATTAGAGTGCACTCATCATTCCACGATATTTCCACTTTGCTGCAAACAGGGCCCCGGATAAGCTTCATTGAACGGATAATTAAGGCAATGCTCTCGTACTATTTTGTTTGAGAGTGCTATTGTATTGATAGTAGCACTGATATTTATCTCCTAAAATCAAAACAAAGCAGGGAGTTTGTATTGAAGCGCCATACAAGAGATGACATTCCTTAATGCTCGTTCAGGGGCTCATCTGATTTTGCTCTCTTTGCGATGCCTGACCACTTGCATTTAAATGTTCCTCCCTTAGGTAAGACAATCAACTCCTCGGACCGCATTGACCTTGCTTCAAGATTTCGATTTTTTTCCACACAAAAAAAAAATGCACCATGCTCTAGAATAGGTTACTAGTAACATGATAATAATTACATGTACTAGTATACACATTACACATACACAAAAATGTTGAAGAATTTGTAAAGTACTCAGGAATCCACCAGGATGCACACAGTAATGTTGACCTCAGTTGTTTCTGTTGAACATGTATTTTTCAGTCTTTTGAGGCCTAATGATTTTATGTAATGTTCACTGTATGCTAAAAAGATGTACTGATCGGTCAAATTGCTCCGTGAGCAAAATTAATTACTGTATAACAGAAATTTCATAACTTTATGGCTGTATGGACTCAGAATAAAACCCAGTACCATTTCGCGGTCGATACCTTTTAACTTCTGCTATATTCGCAGTCACGATCGACAGCAAACATGTTTAATACAAATGTTTCTGGGTGACCTTGTACTAGGAGAAAGGACCCCACACTTAACAGAACGAAGGTCCAAGCCATATTTCCTGTTCTACAGTAACATGGAAAGGAACACTATGGACTACCAAGTATGGAACGAACCTCTCATCTCACTACATGGACAAATTATTTGAATACCTTTTACATCATGGATGCTGACTATTGCAGATTCCAGTTAACTAGAATGAACATAAACGACAAGAAAAGCAGTATCTTGTTCTGGTGTTTTTATTAGCTCTGTGGTGCCAGAATGGCTTCCGATCAGAGTCCTTCGCTCATTGAGTTTAATCAAAGAGACCGAATCCCATGTCATCATCAGACTCCTCCTCCTCGCTCTCCTTCTTGGCCTCCTCTTTCTTCTCCTCAGCGGCGGCAGCCGGGGCAGCAGAAGTAGCAACGGCAAACTTGGAGGGATCCTTGAGGAACTCCTTGACGGTCTCTGCCTCCTTGAACTCCACATCAGTGGCAGCAGCAACGGCCAGCAGGTTCTTGAAGCCATTAACCACCGAGTGAGGCACAGAGGCCAAAGTGGGGTAACCGATGGCCAGGCACAGACTGGCCACTCTGCTCACTCCAGACATGAACTTGCCTCTGATGTCATCATCACTCATGTCCAGGATGGATGGATGGAACACGGTGCCAGAGTCGTAGACCTGTTGGATGACCAGACCGTATGAAAAAGGCATAATCTTCAACATGGTCAGAAGGGTGGCCTCAGAAGCTCCAACTTTCTCTCCTTCCTTGATCAGTTGAACATCATTCTGTAACAAAAGAATTTAGCAAAAGGGGAATGACAGCAAAAAAAAATGTACTCACGAGAATTTCAATGGTTCCCTTGGTAATCTTAGTGGGGATGGCCAAAGCCTGGAAGAAAGAGGTCTTCTCTGGGCCGAGACCAGTGTTGCGAGCGGTAACCATGACGCTGAGAGGAGCGAGAGCACCAGCCTTGGCAGGGGCACCCACGCGGTTCTCCTGGATGATCTTACGCACTTCAGTGAGATCTCCCTTGGTGAAGACAAAGCCAACGTTGCCTTTGATGTAGTTGAGGAGCTTCTCAAGAGAAGGGTTGTTCTCCAAGTGGGAACGGATGGCCTTGCGCATCATGGTGTTCTTGCCCATGAGGACAACTGAGAGAAAATATTGTTAGCTTTCAATTAAACAGATGTCTAGTGCTCAGACAGCTCCACAAAACATTGGTCTGCGCCCGTAGGCCACCCCGGCGGGTTTAGCCATCTCTGGCACCGAAGCTCAATGGTCTACAGACTCGCAACTTGTGGAAAGATTTCCTCACAGCACTTTCAATTATTTAGAAAGGGAGAGGAAACGCACCTCCGTGGCCCCTGAGAGCAATACGGATCTGCTGCATCTGCTTGGAACCAACATTGTCGACTCCGACCAGGAAGCATTTCGGGTACTCATCGATCAACTCCTGTAAAAGTAAAAGGAGAAGAAACGTCAGAAATGGATTCAAAATGGAAAATGGCAACATTTAAAGAGTACAATAAAAGCATAAATGAAGTCAACCTCAATGACTAATGACCTGTAGTTTGTAGTTTACCATTGGCAAAATTTACAATTGGAAGAATTCAGGACAAGTTTGTTGTACAGTGGATTGAGGTTGAAAGGCATGAGAGAACCAACACCACACTTGCTCTACTGTTTGTTCTGCCCCGTTTGACGGCCTCAAAATGCACAAGAGGCAACTGAGGTGCTTTTTTAGGGGATTAGGACATCAGCCAACTCCTTTGAAATATAATTCCTTGGGCATAATAATGCTTTGATACATTATTTGAGGGTATAAACTATTGAAAGCCAAAATCTGTCTTTAGTCAATTTAATGACCAAAAACAAATAATTATATTGAAACAAACCCGAAACAAAAAATTTTAATAGCCTTAAACACTTTAAGATCTATAAGCAATCATTATTCATTGAGCAAAAATGAACTTGTTGTACAGTGGATTGAGGTTGAAAGGCATGAGAGAACCAACACCACACTTGCTCTACTATTTGTTCTGCCCCGTTTGACGGCCTCAAAATGCACAAGAGGCAGGTGAGGTGCTTTTTTTAGGGAATGGCATTAATCAGAAAATGCTACTCTTGAAGTTCAATTCCTAGACAAAAATTTATTGCGCAGCTACATTTTCCCTAAGCAGAGCTGAACTACCTCAGCCCCCTAGATCAGCCTCACATTAATAGGTGAGAATGAACGTGTTGTACAGTGGATTGAGGTTGAAAGGCATGAGAGAACCAACACCCCACTAGCTCTACAGTTTGTTCTGCCCCGTTTGACGACCTAAAACTGCACATGTGGCAGGTGAGGTGCTTTTTTAGGGGATTATGACAGCAGCAAACTCCTCTTTGGTCCGACTACTTTGAAATAGGATTCCTTGGGCATAAAGCTTTGATACATTTTATGGGGCTATTGACTATTGAAAGCCAAAATATGTCTTTTTATTCAATTTAATGAATCAAAACAAATCATATTGAGAAACAAACACAAAACAAATAATTTTAATAACCTCAAACACTTTTATCTAAAGCAATTGAAACTTTTGATCTATAAGCAATCATTATTCATTGAGCAAAAATGAACTTGTTGTACAGTGGATTGAGGTTGAAAGGCATGAGAGAACCAACACCCCACTTGCTCTACTGTTTGTTCCGCCCCGTTTGACGACCTCAAAATGCACGCGAGGCAGGTGAGGTGCTTTTTTAGGGGAAAGAGAGACTGGTCAAATAAGTAAGCCACTCACAATGAGCTTGAGGAAGTAAGAGGCCTTCCATGATGATTTATCTTCCCTGACCATCTTGAGTGGATCACGGATTGCCTGAGCGGTTTAAAGACAAATCTGCAAGGGAAACAATAGAACACTCAAATCTGATGTAACATTTACTCAATTATTAACATAATAAATCGCAAATGAATGTGCATTGAAGGGTTTCCCTTCCCAGTCACGGCCACGAAGGCTCTGGGAAGAAAAGGAATATTCAAGGCTATCGTCCACACAAGCCTGCAAGGGCTGGGGACTGATGTTCACTCTACGACAGCGTGGAAAGGGAATACACCGTGAAGATCCGTGCCATAAAGACAGGAAGTCAGGCTCCCGTACGCCACAAAAAGACGGCCAAAGGAGGTAGGCCATCTTCCGTCGATATCAGGTACTAAATTGAGAGCATTCATTGGAGAATATTGATTAAATAAATGTATATAGATTTACTTAATTAATGTTCGTTCATCTTCTTGCCGTAAGCAAAGTCTAAGATAACCCAACCGAGAGGTTGAATCACTCAATCAGCCCTAGCGCCGAAGCGGTAGTGGACGATAACTGAAACACGTGGTCAGAATAACTACTGGAAAATATGCCGAACACGAATAATCTTGTTTGTCAAAGATGGGATATGACGAAAGCATAATGTTAGGGTGGTAATCAGGATAGTTAATTTGCTTATATGCTAAATAATGATGCCTATATTTAACGGAATTCTCTACCCAGTGCGGCACCGACCTTAAGCCGAGGAACTCGAGTGAAAAGAGGAAGTGACGTAGATTTGAGTGTGAGATAAAAAAAAACTATAACCGAATCTGAAAATAACATTCGAAAACTGTCATATTGATTATTGTCTGGCCGTTTTCGTCTTCGAGAGGTGTTACTATAAACAGAGTGGGTCAAAAGTAGTCTATCGACTCCATGTTAAAGATCTCAACGTTTTGCAATGGAACTACGTATTTCTGATTAAATGTTACAAAACAAATCGCTGTGTAAAAATCACATAAAGATAAGAGAAATAAACACTCGATATGATTAGTCTAAAATGTCATGCTGCTTATCCGATCATTTCTGTTCCAATTTCATCAACATTTATGCCTATTTATCTCAATTAATAGAGTGCATTCAACATTCTGTGATATTTTCACTCTTGGTGGCAAAGAAGGCCCCGGACCTGAAATACTCCAGATCTAAAACAAGGCTCTCCACTGTGTGAGAATTTAAAATGCTGTTAGACATTGAAAATGGAGTGTGCTAGCAGGGCGGTGAATGTGTCATTAGCCATATACCTAGTAAGTACAGTTAGACCGTGAATGGCCCTCAAAACCCCAGCACGCAGTCAAGTGTATCGGTAAAGCGGAGGAAACATGGTGCAGCTCTAGAGGCATTTCATTCCACCATTGAAGTAGGCCTTGACTTAAATTTCTTTCATTTACAAGTAGATTTTTTGCTCCAATTGCTTTGCATTATGATTTAATCCTAAAGTCTTAAAAGCAGGAAAAAGAGTTAATTGCAAGTAATAATAATAATAATAATAATAATAATAATAATAATAATAATAATAATAATAATAATTAATAATAATAATAATAATAATAATAATAATAATAATAATAATAATAATAATAATAATAATAATAATAATAATAATAATAATAATAATAATAATAATAATAATAATAATAATAATGATAATAATAATAATAATTTATTCCGCAAAATATATCATTAAATATAATGGTGATATAGTGGCTGAAGCACAAGGGCTTTTGTGCCACGTGAGATATTACAATTGAAAAGATACGAAAACAAATTGATTTGATCGAGCGATTTAATATTATATATGTTTTTAAGCGATATTTTGTTTACATGAACAGAGGGTGAATCAAAATAAGGTAATTGGTAGACAGAATATCGTCTGAATATTCTCATATACAGACGGAGGTATATATGTGTATATAACTGGTAGTTACATGAAATGATCATGAATGAACGTGGACAATTGTGTAATTTGGCAATTAAGAATCTTGATATATTTTCCCACCTAATTAAATAATAAAATACACAAACCATATCCTCAGTTTATAAATACAATCACTTGAATAGTCAATTGGATAAATTATAAAATTCTATTTGCAATTGAACCAGCTTTGGGAGGAAGGGCAGAGGGGGATCCTTCATTACTTCAATTGAAAAATGTTGTTAAGGTTGCTTGCTTAGTCCTGCTAATTCCTTAGGTGAAGTCTAATATTAGCAAAATAAAGTTTTTTTATTTATTTATGCTGAGTGCCCAAAAAACTAAAAGCGAAGGAAAATCATCACAGAGCCCCACTTTCACTTACAAATTTGTGTTTTAGTGTTTTTCTCTTGAGATACCATGCATACAAAACAAACATCCTAAATAGTATGTAGGCAGTGAAAATAATGAACCACAGCATGACAACAATGACCTCGAAATGTGAGAGAATATTCATTAAAACATCTACTCCATAATTTTTTTGACAAGTTTGCCGCGCAGATGGGAATATTTTCCCTTTAAATTGGCGGCCGACATTGCTCGAGTGCACGACTGCCTCTCAACAAAAGCGAGTTTTATCACATCATCGCACTCACACAGTTGAAAAGACTGTATGCTAATAATATAAATTTATAATTGATTAAACTTATTGCAACTCGTCTTTACTTCCACACTCTCTGACTCTAGCAAGATTCAAGAGTACATAATTCATTAGTTGATCAACAACAGCAAGATGCCAAGCCAAGGTGAAGGTGTACACCTCGTCCGATTCATCTGTCAACGCGACTCAACTGAGTAATGTAAGGTTTTTATGTCACTGTGAGACAATTGTTGAGGCACTTTGCCATCATGTGGTGTGTATAATATCTCGAAAGTCCTGCACTCCCCACTTTACAGACAATAATAATATATCATCTTCTCCAGATAGGTGTTTGGTGTCTTCTTACTCCAGTCTATTCGTTTTCATGCAAGCAATTGCTCTCCACTCGCCATTGCTTGCGCAAAAATGATTCACGCGAGTGAAAAGTTGCTCGGCTAAGATATTATCTTGTTTACGTTCGCAAGAGGTCGCATGTTGAGTCTCCTCCGAGTGTTGCAGAAGATTGCCGAAGTCCTTATTAAGAGACTTCGTTTTTCCTGCGTTTATCTTCGGAGGCAGCCGGCCTCGAATAAAGATTACCGATCGCCTTATATGGAAGCTAATGTTTTATGCATGAGAGGCCGAGTCCGATCGTCGCCCAGGGAAAATAAATTATGCGAACTCGAAGTAACATAGCAATGGTTTCAGTTTCGCTTTGCAACGGCGCTAAAAGTTAATGCAGCAAGCATTAGCGATTGTAAAATAAGTTGAGGTATTGGAAGTGGTACCAAGAAGGTGCTCTTTTATGTCACATTACTGGTATGGCCCGGCCCATACAGTGGCTCTGGAGTTAAATTGACCAATCCTAAATCTGAATCTGGTCATCAACCTGATCAGGCAAATGTCAACACCTCTATACCCATAAAATCCTCTAAAGAAAATCAGTGTGATTTGAATCTACATTTCATTCATGACTGATTTGAGATATAATGCAAAGAAAAGTAGCAAACATAAAAAGGGCCTAACTGGTAACTTAGTAATAGTTATTAATTTTGATTAATTGTGTTTAGCTGAGCAAATTGCTCGCCTATAGCATTTTAGGAGAGCTAAAAATTGCTCACCTGGCCATTTTAAATCGTAAAGACTGTTACTCGAGATTTTATGGAAGCCAGGTCAAGGAGAGGTGCTCTAGAAACATTTCTGAAATCACTGTGACAATGATAGAATATTTTTATTTTTATTATATTTCTGTTTTTGCGTAAATGTTATTCTGAAAATGGAATATGTGTAAGATTTTGCTCTAAACCGTGCTCGAGGCATCCGAATAGCAAAATTTGTTCCCCAAGATGAAGTTTGGATTCATCACTTCGAACCCAGAGGAAATTGCACTAAATGCAGTGAATTAGAAAGTCTAGTTTCAATGGCAGCAACTTATTTAGGTCAGCCAATCTGATAAAATCCACCCATATTTCTGTTTTTGCGTAAATGTCATTCTGAAAATGGAATATGTGTAAGATTTTGCTCTAAACCGTGCTCGAGGCATCCGAATAGCAAAATTTGTTCCCCAAGATGAAGTTTGGATTCATCACTTCAAACCCAGAGGAAATTGCACTAAATGCAGTGAATTAGAAAGTCTAGTTTCAATGGCAGCAACTTATTTAGGTCAGCCAATCTGATAAAATCCACCCATGGACAACAATTTTAGATATATAAACCAAGTATCGCAAGAGTGGGTGCATTTCCGTTTCCTGTGAGAATTGAATTAATGGCTGTGGAAGTACTTCCTTCCGACTGAATGCTATCTCATAATTCATTCAGCAGTCAGCTGATCAGTTTAACCTATATCCTTGCATAGGAACCATAATAACATAGTATGCTTCCTCTATATGTATTACTACGTCTATGTCATTGGCACTCATTGTATGTAGTACAGCAACTACGTATAGCTATTCCTTTTATCCAAGAAACGTTCCAAATGATTAAAAAAAAATGTTAAGCCTAAAACCCATTCTCTCCTGCTCTTTACTCTAACCACTGCTAAAAGAGTCAAAAATAGAAGTCGGAAATATAATACACAGCAGATTTTGTTTTTTCATCCCTCCTTTCATGTTTCATACATTTTCAACTTAGTCACTGTTAGTTATGGAATGGGTGAAATTGGAGATGTATGACCACCAGGCAAAGGCTTTTCAACCCGATGGCATCTGCCAGAATAAACTTATTTTAAGCCTAAATGCTCACCTTGTATTTTATTGCACTGCACTATGTTGTCAAAAAAATATAAACTAATCTAATAAAAAGTTCAAATGGTTATCAGTGTTTATAGCATTTTGCTGAACAGAAAAATATGAATAAGTTGGTGTGCTTTATGCAGTTTGAATTGTGTACATGGTGAATTCATATTTCCTGAGGTAAGCATGATGGCACCCCATGGAGAACAATTCAGCACAATAATGACGGAGAACATGAGTAGAACTGAAGAAGACTAGTTTACCACTCGTTGACTCATCGATTGTTATCAAATGATATAGAATCCACTAGAATATTATTTTGTTTACAAAGCTAGCTTCTTCCCTTACTCCCTGGAATCTTCAAAAGTCGATCTTTTCTGTATATATACACAGGTCTCTCCCATGATCAATAGTTGTAATCTTTCTTTTTCCTTCAATCCATTGTGCTCTGCTACACTACCAAGCTAAAAATAGACTACACTTGTTACAATCCCGTTTTCATTCATCCAAGTATACAACAACCTCGATGGATGCCACCAAAAAGACTGTGTGTGACCCCTCAATTACGCCCAAGTCACTTTTGATGCTCTTTATAAAGTAAGTGTAAAGTGATTCATTCAGTTTCCAGCGTGAATTCACCTGGATAATTAATTGGGACCACTGCTGCAAATATTGTACAGCTGCAGTTGTTCCTTGAAATTCTGAGATTACTGAAAAGATGCATGATCAATGCCTAGTAGGAACTCCTTTCCCACCAAATAATGACAAAAATACTTCATGGAGTGTACTACAGCCAGCAATTCTTTCCTTGTGGTGGCTGTATTTCCGGTCCTGCTTGGTCACCATTCTATTACCATAAGCAACCACCCGTCCCTGGTCAACATGACTCTGATATAGAACAACTCTGAACCCCACATAACTTGCATCTGTATCCAGAGTGAATGTTCTCTCTTTTTTTGGGTACACCAAAATTGGAGCAGAGGTCAGACAGTGCTTCAATGCATCCCAAGACTTCTGTTGCTCGCTCGATCCCCCACACAAATACTGCATTCTTCTATGTCAGTTTTTGCAAGTGGTTTTGATAGGGTTGCAAGTCATGGGTTGCATACTATATGGTTGCAAGACTTGGCTGACCTGCAATAAAATTATCTATCGATTTATCTACTAAGGTGCAGGGGCATAGCCAGCCATGAACGTGTACTGAGGCGCAGTCCCAGCGGGGGTGGGTTTGTTTGTTAGGAAATGTTTTACCAAATTAGCATGGTCAAGTGACGAATTTGAGGCTACATGATGTCTTTATATATTTCTCAAAGCTACCGTTTAATCCATTTATGGAGTGAATATTTACACCATAATTGTATCTATAAAGCTACCATTCTTGAAGAGGTGGAAATGAATAGTACCATGTTGTTATATAGATGACTAAGGTCCTTATAAATTAGGGAATTCATGCTGCTAACTTGGTGATTATAATCCTGAATTGCTCTCAGCTGAATTATATATTGATAATAATATTTATAATAACAAGAATAAAACAATAATAAAAATAAAACATCTACTAAACAGTTCTAATGAAGCTTACAAAAGAAATAATTTTCAGAGAAATCAATTCATGCAAGCAATCCGATTCTTTTTTTTTTTTTTTTTTTTTTAGATTTACTTGGGCACAAGTCGTCTCTACCGGGGAGCAGCCCTGCCTCGCTACGCCCCTGCTAAGGCGAAGCCAGAAAAATAAACCAACCACATGCAACAACAACAATAACAAACAATTATATATGTTTATGTTAATCGAATCTGAGTGAAACACATATTGTCAGTGGCTGGTCGCCTGTATCGTGTCCGGCGTCAGCTGTCACGGGCTAATGGACGATCAGCCATTAGCGCCGGCGAATAATCGCCTCAATTTGAAGTTTCGGTATGAAACCAAGCCTCCTCCCGTGCATCGCGGCAGATCTGGAAGTAGCCACAGCAAAAACATCTCTTGCGTTTTAACCTCTCAATCTCTAAATCCCAAATAAAATTACATAAAAGTAACATCTTCGTTACATGGGGGCTCTTCATCCGGGATCATTCAATTCGGATATTTCGTGTTTGAGGATATCTACTACACCATTCATCAGATAAGTGTGAACCAAATGCCAATTACCAGAAGCATGTCGCAGAATTTGACTTCCAAAACATCAGACGAAGCCCAAAGCATGTCAGACGTTGCGCAAGAAAGACTCACGGAAACGCGACAAATGGATCCTCTGTGGGAGAAGTTGATGTGTCTGCCATTTTTCGCCGAAGCCGACATGGGAGAGAAGCGACAAATGTACAGGGAGGAGCAAGAGAGGGAAGAACGGAGGAAGGACCAAGAAAGAGAAGAAGAGGAAGTTGAGCGTCAGCGCCAATTTGAATTGGAAAAACNTGCGACTTACAAGCAGCAGCAAGCTCCGATCGCAACACGTCCACGCGGATCTCTCCGCAT